>BMAW01113448.1:43162-94174 GCA_019974015.1 Nephila pilipes
AAGATAACTTATTTAAGTAATACAGATAGTGAACTTTACAAATCAGGGGCCTTTTAATGTTAAATGTTTATTTAATTAGGTAAGTTTCTGGGTTGAAATGCATTATCAGTTTTTTCTCAAAATCAAAATTTTCATATTTTGCTTCAGTGCAAAACATCGTATTGAAAAAAGTTATGCATATAATATTAAGAAACTTTCATGGAATACTCTGTGAAAGATAATTCAATACTTGAGCCTCTCCTATTGTTATAGTCCTATTACTTTGCATTTTATTGATGATAAAAGTCATAACTAGTCACAAATTTGTACGTTTTTTCTGTATATTAAAGTACGACTTCCTATAAATATTTAGTTTTCAGGGTTATAATTGTGAGAGAGACACAAATCCTGCATTAGATTCAATTCCTTATATTAAAATTTAGAGAATTGAAATATCTCTATTTAAATTTCAGTTTTGGTGTTTTGCACAAGTACCATTTTACTGCTATATTTATGTATTTTTTGAACTGAAATATTAAAACAATATTTAATTTATGCAAATTTTACACTGTATTTTAAGTTTTTAACCATGTCTTATAGTATAATGGACATAAAAAGTTATTTTTTCAATTTTTTAAAAAAATCCTCTACGAAGGTAGGCGGATATCTTAAATAGCATACTACATGGTAACATTTATATTGCTGGTGGTAAGGGATTGTAGACTTCGCTCAAAATATTTGTGAAGTCATTTCCCTCCTACCTTCTTTTTAACTATTCATAGCTGTTAGAAGGTTTCAGTAAGGAAAACAATTTTTCAAAACACGGGGTGGAAATGAATACATTCTATTATGGAAATTAACAGAATGCTTCTTAAATTAAAAATAAAATATTCATGATCTAGACTGATACTGATATAAAGATTAAAGGAGTCCTACTTAACAAGATTCTATAATACACTTGGTTTTAATTTAATTTACAATGTTTTGACCTCATCAATACTTCAGTTTAATGAAGATCGTTGAATGAATACGGTCTTCTTAATAAAATGTTTAATATTAACTCATTTTTATTTCTCATATTTGTTTAATTGAATACATGTTAAAAGAAATAAAAATTATTGCAAATTATATTAAATTGAAAATTAGATAAAATATTTCATTAAAAATGTGTTTCATAACCTACATGATTTTCAAACGGAACAAATCGCTTGGCATTATAATTCTTTTTCAAATCTCACAGTTTCATGATGGTAGAAAATATATTAGAATTTCAAAAGAGCTAATATATTTATTACAATTAATTAGGGATCAATTAATGAATTAAATAAGACGATGAGTTTCAAATTCCATAGTTGTTTATTCATTTTAGCTGCGAAAGAGAGAGGCAACATAATATCCATATGGCTGGAGTCACAGCTCAAGTTTGCAACAGAACAGAACAGAAGAGAACAGAGTTTTTCCTTATCTTCATTTGATGGAAGGAAAATTTCATATCATATGATAGATCGCGTGGTCTAAGATGTAGGGATTCTGGGCTTCGAAAAGCCCATTAGGGGTTATCCCTACAAGTCTTCAATAGTGAGAGCCACAAGTAAAGCAGATTTTTATGATTTTGTAATAGCATAAATTAATGAATGATTTAGAATTGTATCAGAAAATTGGAATAAACTCTTTACTTTTGCGTAAGAGAATGGAAAAATAGAAAAAATAATTTTTCTTAGTGACATTATTAGAAATTTAAGTTCAATCATTAAATTTACATGCAAAAAAATACATTTATATACTATATTTACATCAGCGACAGTAAACTGAGCTAGATGAATCATATAACTAGGTTTTCGAATTTTCGGATATTTTATTTCAGTATTTTAGGAATGAAGTGATTTTCTATAAGCGAGTTACTATTAAATCATTTAGCATGCAAGATTCCCTTTTAGATATATTAAAATAAAACATTATCTAGAATGACATATTATATAAATTTAATGTTTCTTGATAACCCATATAATCTCACCAAAATGAAGGATAAACAGTATTTCTAAGAATAAGATTTATTAGTGATTTCTAAAACATTTTTACAAATAAAATTTTTTTTTCCTTCCTATTGAGGAGTACTATTAACTTCAAGGTCATGTAAAATTTAAGAAAAAAAAGCTTTTCAAATCATTGAATATTAATAAATTTAAACAAAAAAAAGCATTGTAGATATTTATAGAGTAATTTTAAAAATAATAGACTTATTTTGAACGTTTTGGGTTAAAATTTGCTTTGATATTTTTCAAAAGCGAATATTAGACCTGAAAATACTAATCCATGAGTTTTACTTAAAATATGCAAACTAACATATTATTGCTTATTTTTATTGTATATAACCTTACTTTGTAATAGATAACGTTATAACTAATTCTTAAATTCTAAATTTATAAAATAAATGTATATATTCTGAATTTTCTGAGAAATTCAAAAGCTAAATTTTTAAGGAACTACCTTCTACTTTAACCCGTAAAGAATTACCTAACATGTAGTTATTGATAACATTTATAGTTCTTTACAAAGACTACATTATATGACTAAGGTGTCTTAAGACTGAGTTCATAAATGAATCTGTAGGAAAATTAAATATTTTTTTTTAGAAAAATGATTCTACGTATGAGCTTTGCCTTATATTTGCTTACAAAATTCCCTATACGCTCAAGACACATTTGAAACAATGCTTTGTAGCTTCCTTACAACTATTTCTTGTGTTGTATAAATAAGGCTCATCTAACACTTATACAAGCTTAAATTTCTACTATGGACTCAAAAAAGTAATCTGTTGGGGCCAAATTCAGAGAGAATAAGTGGGGTGTGAGGTAGTGCAGAATACATTCTTTTGTATCAAAAATTTACAAATAACAACTGCGTTGTGAGAGGAAGCGTTTTCGTACATCGAGAACAAATTTTTGTCAGCTTTCGAATCAGAATGTACATTTTCGATACATTTCAATAATCGTTTTGCTAAATCCCTGTAAAACACCACAATCAGAGTAAATCCCTCGAGAACAATCTCAAATAAAAAAAAGTAAAAGATACTAACAATGTCCATGCTCGAGATTCTAGCCTATGGCTTTTAAAAACTTCGGCGAGTTCATAGCAGTACATTTCACATTCATAATTCTTTCACATTCTCCCATGATCTAAAAATTTCCCAAACCACGAAACCACATTCAATCAAGACAAACTATCATCACCTTTCATTACAACTCTATTGAACAGATGACTCGCTAAACGTATCATAACGAAAGCTAAGTGCAAACTGTTGTAACTTGTCAACCCTATTAAGTAAACTTTGGACATATACTCCCGCTTGTCCAAAACAGATTAACGTTCCATACACCACTTCTGTAATATCAATCTAAAAACATTTTAGCCACATCATGTACATTTATAAATGGAAAAGGAACAAATTAAAAAATTGGGACTTTATTAGCTTTCATTTACCATACACTAGACACATTCGAAATATATTTTGAAAATTTTAGTCACCTACAAGCACATTTTTAAATGAGCTAGCTTGTTAAAATAGTTTTCATTTTAATCACCATTTTCTTGCTGAGAGT
Organism: Nephila pilipes; assembly: GCA_019974015.1. NCBI lineage: Eukaryota > Metazoa > Arthropoda > Arachnida > Araneae > Nephilidae > Nephila > Nephila pilipes. The sequence continues at coordinate 46,741 of BMAW01113448.1, forward strand.
CTCTTCGAATATTATTTTTATGATTTAACCACTTTCGTGTTTGCTTTGGGAACCACACTTTTTGTTCTAGAAGAGTAAATCATTTACTAGGATATTGTTTCATAATATGGAATGGAAAATATTAATTTCTCTTATAATATTAAAATGAATAATTATACTTTTAACCAATTTATTAAATAATTAAAAAGTGTGCAAAAATAATTCGTAATATTTATTTTATGCTATAAGAATCTATTGTTTTGCAAAATAGTATTACATATATCATATTAACAAGTTATAAATATATCATCCAACTTAAACATTCCATTCAGCAGATCTCACCTAAAATTATCGGTTTCATTAATTAAAACAACCATGATAACTTCGTTGTAATGTGTTTATTCTTTTGTGACCCATTTCGCTTGTTTTACAGACTTTGTTATAATGAATGGATTTCTGACTAATAATAAGATGTTGCGAAACTATTTTCTCAGAAGTTATTTATTCCTCCAATTTCCCTAGGTGGTGTTTCGTTCGCATAACTTCAAGGAAGAGCATATATCAAGAAGCTATTAATAGACTGCGCGAAATAGTTGTTTGTGTTGTTCTATTGATTAATATTTCTTGATTTCAAATATTTAAAAACTCACTCTTGACCATTATAATTTGCAGCAATGCAACATGGAATTTCTCAAAAGAACTCCCGTTCAATATTTTTAAATGATTCTTTTCTCAGAAGTTTGTTATTCGAAGCTCTTAAATTACGGTTAGAATGTTTACTTCCTAGATTACTGTGTCCTTGTTTTTAGAGTTTTTTTTTTTTTTGTTGTTTCTTATTTACAGTGATATGTATTCTGAAACAAGTGATTTAAATATGTACGATGTATTATTTCAAACATGTATGAAAGAAAATTAAAAAAAATTGTTTTGGACATTTTCCTACTAATTTATTTTTGCCAAAAATAAAAAATAAATAAAAAAAAAACAGAACTTAAAAATTACAATTCTTTAATAAAACTTATATAATAAAGGAATGAGAATAAAAATTTCTATCTAAATTCATCATTTTCATGACAGAAAACATTATATATTTTATTTTGGTACATCTTTAAAAAAGATAATATATTTTTGATACTCAAGTGGTTTTAATTCCCTAAGTTCTGACTAGTTATCATAATTAGATGAAAGTCACATACAAGGTATGTATAAATGCATTTGTGTATTTGAGAAAAAAAATCAATTAATTCTCCCTTTTTTTAAAAAAAATTCATTAAAAGTGACCAGCAAATTATTTTTACTTCTGTTTTTTTCATTCATTTAAATTACACTATATACACAGATACAGTTGTATATTATCAAAAAAATTAAACCTTCTCAAAAGTCTATCCTACACAAATTATGGCCCAGAAACCCTACTACAATAAATTCGAAGATAATTTATTAGAATCTCTTTAGAATAACAAAATTTTATTTCAGCCGAATTAAGAAGACAAAATATTATTACAGTCACTACAATACGCTAAAAGAAGTTTTCAAATTCATCAAAGTTATAAAAATAAGAGGAGCTAGAAATAATATGAATAATGGAACATTCTGCGATAAGGTGTTCTTTTTATAACATGTTCAGACTATATTTATACACATCTCACAACTTATAATATCCATAACAATTCTTTTAAAAAAGTAATTGTTACTCCGAAACAAAATATGTTAGAATTTATTTATTTAAATTCCTTATATGCTTTAAATATTTTTCTTTCAAAACTTAAGAATGATTTTTTTGTAGCTCAAGAAATTTTCTCAAACAATTTTAGAACAGAACGTTATAGAAGAGAAATTTTTATCATAACTCAACGAAACCTTTATGAATTTTAGTTAAGTTATCCGGCTACGTTAAAAGCTTAACTTTGGAAGAAAATATCAATTTTTTCTTTTTAAAACTATCTTTCATTTGAAGTTAAGTTATATAAAACTGAAATTATAAATATTTCAATATTAGATAATTTTCAAAAAAGAAACAATTAGCGGAAGACATTACTTCAAAACCTTAAGTTTCAGTGAACTCATAAATGTTCGTTATTTTCTTTTATGTTTAAGAATATTTACTGCTTACATTTTTTAATAATCCTATTAAGATATATTGAGAAATCTGGCATCAATTTAGTAGCAATATTTCCAAAAAAGGAATGGTACACATTTACTACGAAACTGCTGACCTACGTCGTTTGAATTGCGTTCGATTTCCCCATTTAATGTTATTTTATTTCTATTGAAATAACTGTTCAAACTATATAGTAGTTTTTGAGATAAATATTTTTGTTCAAACCAGGGTTGGTGGAAAAAATAAATGGTGTTAGAAAATATAATTCCTAGGAAATCGTCATTTTGCTTCAAAGAGTTTTGAATGAGTCAATATGAACAGTGAAAATAAAATTAAAGCTGAGAGAAAAAAAACAGAGGAAGGAAGGCTCAACAAGGAAAAATACATACTTGATATCATACTTTATTGCGCAGAAATGCTTTCAAATGTCAAGGAAATCTTCAATCCCCACTGTTTATCACAATGCTCGAAACTCAAGGAAAAGTTCAGTTTTGTCGTTATTTCCAACATGTTGTATAAATGTTCAAACTGAAGCTTCTTTCATCGATTTTCGACCACTGAAAAGGAAACAAGATGAATGATATCAATATTCAATTTGTACTAGGTATGCGATTGATAAGAAAATGTCATAATACTCCCTAAAAGCTGAGTGCTGCAATGACTTACCTATTAAAGTTGCATAGGATTCCATGAATACTGTGGTTTTTGAAATATAAAAAATGAATCACCAGGAGAATTTGATAAGTAGCAGTGTATTTTGGGATGACAATGGAGAAACTACACATCGTAAAGTGGGTTTGTAACAAATGTTTCAATTAATCTCCTCAGTTCAGAAGTATCATATGAAATATTTATATACTTCTCAAAAGTGAAATTGCAACACCAAGAAATAATTCACGTAACGTCATGCAAATTTCAGGAGAGATAGTGGTGACGTGGATATGCAAATGATTAAATAAAAGAAAAATAAGATTATTGCAAATTTATTTATTAAGCCCACCTCCAGTAGGTATATAAGCCTGAATTCGGCGAGGCATTCCATCAATTACACTACTGCTGGTTGCCTGAGGTACCGTTTTCAAACCTTATTCACTGATGTGTACAGATCATCCGCGGTTTCTGTAACGTACTATGAAATCCCATAGGTGCTCTATGGGATTCAAATCTGGAGAGTTTGCCGGCAAGGGAATAATGTCAAATCCAGTCAGGTGGTAAGAGCCCTGCAGATCACTTTTCGCGTACATTATTTTAGACTTACTACATTACTTTTAATCTTTAATCGTTTTCCTCAATTTTAATTACATTCAGCTTAAATACATTCAATTTCATAATTTGTTTCTTTTAATTTTAATTTCATATAGCTGATATAATATTCAATTTAATCATTGATAGTTTGCTTAAATTTTAATTACATTTAGCTTAAATATATTCAATTTAATAATTTATCGTTTTATTTAATTTTAATATCGGAATAGTTTATTTTTGTGCGTTTCCCTATATTTCATCGTTTACTTTAATTCTCTTACTTAACTGAGTAATTCAATAATAATTATAGATAAACACGTACTTTGAGTAGCTAAATCTATTCTTTGCTGGATTTTGCATAGAAACTTTTGAATTTTTTTATTAAAATTAAAGCATTATTTTTTTAAAAAATTATGAGATGAGTAAAAATTAAGAGATAAGTGAGTATAAGAGTCTCATAATATGTTTAAGTTAAGTAAATTCTGAGATAAGTAAAAACAGCTTTCGAAGCGTGCTTCTTGAATATTTGTGATATGGTCTTTAAAATAACTTTAATATGCTTCAAATTGGCCATTTTTTTATTTTACTGTTAAAAATCGGAGACACTTCGCTAAACCCTTAAATATATATAATTAAATTTAGCTTTAATACATGTAATTTAATAATTTATCATTTGCTTTAATTATTATTACATTAAGTTTAAATATATTCAATTTAATAAATTTTCGTTTCCTTCAATTTTAATACTGGATAAGTTTTCTATTGCCCATTTCTCGATATTTCATCATTTATTTTAATTATTACATATTTAATTGAGTAATTTAATAATAATTAAAAGAAAAACGCAACTTGGGTAGACAAATCTATTCTTTGAAAAACTTTGCGTAGAACTATTTCATTGTTCTTTGATTTCGTTTTTCTGAGATGACAAGAAATAAGATTTTTAATGGATTAAACAAAAAGATTATAGTTGTAGCGACTTCCTTCTACATCAGCGCCACTGATTAAAAGGTCTTACTCAACCAGCCCAAGGGGATATCTTTTCGGCCTGGTTGGTAGGCCCGTCGCCTTCGGATCCCTTGGTCCAGGGTTCGAATATGCGCTGCCGCTTCGCGACCGCCACAAGTGGTGACCCCGGACAAGAACACTAGATGGCAGCACGACTGCCTGTACCTACTGATTGCATATGCCCCGACGATCGCCGTTAGTGGTGACTCAGGGCTTGAGCACTAGGTGGCAGCACGGTATTTGCATATGTTCCGATGCAAAAACGCTTGTCTCTGTGTGTCTTAAGACAAGCGCGTGCGACTCTCTACTAATGATATTCCGGTTCTGGCGCACGTTTCGGCGCCTTCTGAACAAAATGGCGCACGTTTCGGCGCCTTCTGACAAAAAACCTTCTGAATAAATTGGCGCACGTTTATCTCCATTCCGTATCATCACGCTGCGATGATACTGGAGGGGGAGTGTGTAGCGACTTCCTTCTACATCAGCGCCACTGATTAAAAGGCCTTACTCAACCAGCCCGAGGGGATATCTTTTCAGCCTGGTTGGTAGGCCCGTCGCCTTCGGATCCCTTGGTCCAGGGTTCGAATCTGCGCTGACGTTTCGCGACCGCCACATAGTAAAGTGTGATGATGAATGGTTATAAAAGTTTTTTTTCCCTTTGTGTAAACATTTAACAGCCTCAATCATTCATAAATTTTTTTTAATTCATTTCTCGTGCATTGATTGCATTGTGAGGGATAAAAACGCACTTTACCTCTCCGAATTATATTAAGATTAATTTCGAGTTGTAAAGAATTAAAACTTTCAATTTTAAAAATAAGATTCATTTCTAATAAACCATGAAACAATATAAGATTCTGTTATTTGCGATATTAATGATAAGAATAATTGAATGAAATTTGAGCCATGTGCTGGCGTTACTACAATAGTTTTGCATTATCGTATTGACACTGGAATTGTTACGCTGTCTAGACTTCTGGTTAGGATAAATTATATAACAATACTTACATCTTGTATTTATATCCATTAGTCATATTTAGGAGTTTACTTCTTTGTATAAATACCAAATTCTTCTATTCTTCTTACTTATTGCACAATTTTTAGAAGAGATATGACACAGCCTCGAGAGAGGTTTACCTGATTGTTCGCAGAAAGTACTTTATTCTTCTTACACCCACTGGAAGATCCAATGGAGACATTCTCTTTTTATGAAGTAAAAGCCTCCATAAATGAATGTTCAGTATTCCCATTCATAGGTGTTTCTTCCATATTAAAAAAAATTCTCAAATCAAAACCGCTTCCATAATTTCAATCAAGGAAACTAACTAACTCTTTTTATCCGTCGAAATTGGTCAAAAAATCAATTGAAAAACTGACTATTTTCTTGAGCTTAAACTCATCTAAAGCCAAATGAAAAGAGTGATACTAATATCACTCATGCCATGTTTGATCTACTTACAACTCTTTATTTACAATAAAGGATATTCATATTATGATAAATAGCTACTTTCATATGACAACATAGGTGACATGGAGTGTGCACTCTGTTTAAATTAGGATGTCCTAAGTATAAAGCAGACTTATTGTACTCCCACACTAGCTGACATAATTCCTGAGGTTAAGTGTATATCCTTTTTATAAGCACTAAAGAAACTTCTTATTGCAGATGCTTCTGTGTAATTTCATCCACTATATCAAAACTAAGAACAAAGTTTTACAAGTGCATGGAAATTCACTTTCACAGCACTAGAACCAATGTCAATTGAAGAGCTTTTCAGAATAATCCACTGGCATCATAGCATTTGCTTTTTAATAGAATAACTATAAGGAACCTTTCTAATCTTAGCATTACTCCAAATTTAAATATTCCAGGTGAAATTTCTTAAGAGTCGTAAGCACCTGATCTAAGCGCTGCTTTATTTAAGGACTTTGTAACTATCTAATGTATGCTTTGCAATATCCAAGAATTTGAAAACAATAATATCATAATTCTTATTTAGATGAGATTTGTGAATGGGTCTGATAATATAAAAATGTTTTTTTTTTTTTTTTTTTTTTTTTAATTTTATTTTTTGTTTGACTGGTGTGATCCCTTCCTGAATTTTGGTTAGAAAGTTAGCCATGGATTATTCACTAGGATCCAACACTACTGGATTGTAGATAAATGATTATTGTAACAAAAATAAATGTAATTCAGATGAAAAATGTTTCTTTACAGGAGGCATACTGGTATGAATATAATATTAATGGATAATAATTAAGAAACTTCGTGCAATACATTTTGTAAATCAAACAATTTACTAGCAGTACATCCATTATTGTATTGAAACAATCGAAAAGGTAAATTTCGAAGTAGTTTCAATGGTTTCCGAAAAAAATGAACTCTCTTTATGTGCAATTTATCACACTAAAATTGTATAATCGAAAGCAATGCATTCAATTATAGATGTCATCTTCCAAGCAAATAGAAGTCATAATTCGAAGACTCTTCCTAAATTAAAATTTAATTACATAAATTATAGAGTTATAAGAGTGAAAAAAGGATTTAAGAAAATTACATCCTTTATTTCATAGCCCACTTTCAGAGCCATTAGGTAACAAGCAATGCAACTTGCGTCCACTTCCATCAGTGGTTAAGTCAGAAGAGAGTGAAACTTCCCCAGTTTAAGAAACTAATGCAATAATTATTCAGATCACTTGGTACTGGATTTAAGGATTGGTAGGTATTTCATATGGAGACGAATTGTCCAGTAGGGATTATCCCTACTTTTTTGAATGGTAGGAAAATATCAGGACATGCAAATTTATAGCCTTTGTTCTAACAAATTTAACAATTAAATGAAATTGTATTAAAAAATAAATATGCACGCATATACTAAACCAATAAGAATTCAATTAATTCTGCAAATTATTGTATATATTATATCTAAATTATAAAGGTTTCTGACAACTAGCTCACATGAATGGAAATGTGTGTTCTTTTCTAATATTTTCAAAACGAATTCGAGAAATCGAAATAAAACTCAATCCAAATTCATTATTCTATTTTTACAACAACATTTATAAGCCATGTGGCATCAATCAATAACATCAAATAGTTGTTCCTTCCACACCATTTTAAGGTTGGAAAAGAAACAAAGAGGTATCTTTATCGAAAAAAGGAAACGTGACTTGTCGGTGTAATGGCATCAAAAAATGCAGTCTTACATGTTCGTGTGATCTGAACACTCCATTGAACGCGGGGAATGGTTGACACGTTCGTTTCAAGAAAGCGTTAAATGACACACGAAGAACTGCTCTGATATATAGGGTATAAATATTGGGGATTTAGATAAGAATACTCTATTTTCTTGTTGATATTATGTGTTGTCTTCGCGAGAAAGAGGAAAGCTTGTATTTATACTTATAAAACCTTTGCAGACAGTTTATTGAGATGGGGATAGGAGAGTTAAAATACTACATATGATTATGAAGAGATATCTTTATATATTGTTAGGAAAATAATAGTTTCTTTTTCAAGATATGAGATAATGATTCACATACATGTCAAATTGAAAAAGGAAAGAAGTTATTGTGCTTAATAAGTATTACATTTGTGAAATAGTGAGTAATTTAATGTACTGATACCATTATGAAAGAGAACTAAGAAAAATAATAAATAATTAGGAAAATTTATGCATTTTATACGTATAAAGCAGAAAATATATAGACATTTACTTCCTGGTTCATCTTGTTCGATTTGATTTTCTTCAGGATAAATCGCTTTTATTAAATACTTCAATTTCATATATATATATATATATATATATATATATATATATATATATCATTCTTCCAATACACTATTTATTAATTTTATCTACATGTATTTTGTTTATAGACTCATGTTCTCATTTTTTGGAAATTTGCTACACATTGATGCACTCATTAGAACTAAATGAAATTTTTAGTACAGACGATCTGTATTAATACATATAAATTATTAAATGCACGAACCAGTATAACAATATTACATCGGAATTATCAGTATTTGATGAAGTCCTTAACCAATGCAATGAGTGCTTCAATACCGCAAGGTGTATAATGAAATATACTTTGAGTCAGTCAAAGGGAATAAGCATTTTAGCATAATTCTGAACCAACCCACAGTTCCTCTGTATGAGTTACGAGACGAGTACCACGATCAACGAAATTCGCAATTTGTTCAACAGGCAAGATGTTTAGTGCTTAGACGAGTTCAGGAAAAATGCTGTATCCAATGTGCTGAAATTTAAGTTTGAAGATTCTGATAAATATATGGGGGAAAATGTCTGATGAAATATAACTCATAGAATGCGTTGAAAAAAGGACTTGATTTTCAAGTCGGTACTTATTTAATGTACAAGTTGTTGCTGAATTTGCGCATACTTATTAACAGTGGAGTTTGTCTATGATATCTAATGGTACCTCACATCATCACGATTGGCGTTCGTTCAGTATGAAATTGCATAAATCCCTAAGGAATTAGGGCTCACCGTTATAGCTTCTACTACAAATGTTCCTACCATTGTTCCCCAAATTAATGTGAGATTAATAGTTTTCTATCATTTTGTTGCTAATCGATACTCCAGTTTTTACTCTTAAAACAAGCGTATGTGCGTCTAAGATACTAATTATATGAAAAGAACACGTTAATTTGCATTTACTCCAATTTTCAATTGACCCTTAAGATTCCTTCCCGATACTAAAATGTTCAGGAATGTGAGTGTATTTCTCATTATAGAATGAAAAGGTTTTGTGTCCTTCAAAATTGAGAAACATTTAAATATTCATGGCAAAAAAAAATTCTAATTCGATTGTGTAAGGAAAATTTCATAACCAAACTATCGGAATTAGTTTTTAGACATAAAAATATAAAGAACAAGGAATACATCTGGTGATGAAAGCAAAACTGGTCAGGATCTTTTTTTCAAAGTCTGACACATTAGAGGATAGATCTTTGTAGAAGATGCTGGAAATGAAACCTTTGATTTCGAGATAAAATTGCGATTGATTATTTAAAATATGAGACATACGTAGAATCTCAAACAGAGGAAAAAAATCATTTTAATGTTCTGTTGTTACTATCACATAATCTTAGGATTATTTGAGTAGAAATGGCATTTCAGCTTGTCCTATTGGTAAAATTCATTAGCAGAGAGATTAGATTATCTTCAGTGCCAAGAGACTTGTTTTCAGGAGATGTGTGTTGCTTCTGTTGACTGTCTACTTCTATCTGAACACCTAATGAGCTAGTGTTAAATGTGAAAGTGAAATGTAGAAGGGAGGTGTGAAAAGTTTTCTTGGGGTTGAATCAATATACTTTCATCTTCAACCTTTTTTTGAAACATTTCTTCACACATTTTTCATGACTGGAACTTCTAATCAGCGTCAACAATTACCACGTCCTGTTTTTGTTAGTAACTTTTTATATAGAACGCTACTGATTAGTAAACATTTCTACACACTTTCTTCTCATTCAATTATATGCGTATTAATCTTAATTGCGGTTGTATAGTTTCTAATTTAAAATGATATATTTGTTTTTAAGGAATATTGAGAGCAACAAATTTCAAAATTTCCATTTTTGGAAAAACACTAATTTTTTTTTTTTCAAACCCTCATTTTTTCTTAACATTTTGGTGCCAATCATTTAATAATACTAAAAGATATTACATAATTATGCAGAAAAATCTAAACATTGCTGAAGTAGTTTTTTTTTTGTTGTTGTTATTTTTCAACTTTAACTTCAATTTTTTTAAAAAAAAATTAGTTTAAAAGAAGGATTTCTAAATAACTTTTAATCGCATTAACCTGAGATTTGATACACATGTTTAAAATAAGTTTTTTTAGAACATAAAAATAAATTTTCAGACTAACTAGTAACAGAAATAATATGACATCTATTTGGAGTTCTTTTTAAAAATCTCATGTATATAATTTTCTACATAATTTTATCAAAAGTTTATTTTTCTCTGATTTTTTTAAAAAGATTCCATATCCTCAAAACTTAACATTTTTCTGATAAATAACATTGCTTTCGTTAATAGTTATTGTATTTGGATTCCTACTTGCTGTTAAATGATGATTTTTCAAATTTTGAAAAATGTTCAATATATATTTCTTCATAGATTTACAAGATTCCTCTACGATTTCATGAAAATATGAGAATTAATATTAAATTGTAAATATTTCAAGACTCGGCTTTGTTCCATTGGTTAGTTATATTGGTTTAAAACTAGTGTTTTTTCATATTCACCATTAATAAATAAGAGTCTTGAAACCATTTATGATGATATCGTAATAAAATTCTAAAAAGGAATTTTGGTGGAAGTTTTATTTTAGCTACTCAGAATATTGTAATATATAACCGTGTCCTTTATAAGCTGGTCTTTTGTACAGTATCATATCTTTATGTCTCAAATATCAGATAAGAAAGAATATTAGAAGATTTTTAAGGAATAGGAGATATACAAGAAGAAAAGGTTTTTAAAAGATTGCTAAACAAATAAAAAAAATATTACTATTAGTACACAGAATTAAATTCAAGTAACCTACGAATAACATAATTTATATGTAGCATATGAGGATAATGAATGCATCGTCATAACCTAATTTCATTCGCTTAAAATGATCAAACAATTAGACAATTTTTAATGTCTTAGAAGTTATCATTGTAGTTATATTATTAATATAATTTCCTTTCCAAAAACAGTAAACCATATTTTCAAATCCTCAGTTGTCCCCTACAATACGAAGGATCTGAAAGATTTTCGTATAGGGCAATAATCATTAATATAAACTAGGAAATGTGATTGTGCATCACTGAACTAAATGTCAGCCATTTTAGACGAGTAGTTGTTGTTTGAGAATCATTTGAGCGAATCGATGTGAATGTTTTGTGAAAATGGAAAAACTTCGAGTATCGAGCTGTCATTAAATATTTGTTTTTGAAAGATAATGTGCCAACACAAGTAAAAGATGAGTTGGATGCTGTGTACTAGGACTCTGAACAATCATTTACCACCGTGAAGTTTTGGGCTATTGTGAAGGTTTGGAACGTCAAAAAACTACAACCATTGAAGATATTATCTCAAAAGTTTATCAAATATTGCTACAGGATAGTCGAATTACGGTGTGACACCAAGTACTGTTTGGAAGGGTTAAAGAGATGGGAGCATTGTTGGAAGACATGCAAGGAAACTTTGTAGAAAAATAGTAATAAATTTAATGAAAAAAATACCTTCATTCTAAGTTAAGTTAAAATGATTTGAGTCCTCCAATATTGAAGGCTATAAGGTTTACTACCTTATGTCTTAAAATCTCTACATATATAAAGTAAAAAGGATTTAAATTTCATCAATGTAATAGAATTTTTTAATTTCCCCAAATATATATATATATATATATATATATATATATATATATATATATATATATATATTTATTTTTTTTTTTCAATGTTACTATTTTGTCATTGCCCTTTTATTAAGACAGCAATGAGAATGAAGGAGAATTTCTAAGGTTTGTTTATAAACATTATAAACAAACTCCTTCGAAACTCTTAGGGAATGCCGATATTTTCTTCAATTTTCTTTGCGACATTTAATACTTCTTACAGAATCAAGCATATAATGTTCCATAATGAAATAGTAATATCACTAATCCTAAAAAGCAGCCTATATGGCTAGATAACAAAAACAAAGTTAGCACCACTAATGATGTTGATTATAAAATTGAATCAACCAAACTATTTCGTAATATTCAATGAATGGAGAGAACACCCCATGCCCTTATACAGATACCTCTAAATTTCCCATACATGCCAATAAATCTAAAGTGTAAATTATTATAAGGAAATGAGTTTATGTATAACATAGAGTAATTTCTAATTAGATAATGTTATAAATTTCATTGTTTGTGTTATTTCCTCTCATGGACTAAACTTATTTTAAAAATACATATTTGATTCAATTTATGAACTTGTCTTTTTTGAAGCAGTATTTTTAAACACAGTTTAAAAATAGCATAATTTCTTGATTGCATTTTTCTAAAATTAATTAAATCTCAAAATTCAATGTATCTAGAAATAAGTGTGTTAAATTTAATTTTATGTTAAAAATATGAAAAAAATAGAGTGATTTCTTTTTAAATTTACTATATTTCATTTGCTCTTTCGGGTAGTTCGAAATGTATCCAGGAAATAAAATTAAAATTTAGTTAATTTTAGACAAAGGCTTTCTCAAAACTTTTATCCACAATCTACTCAGAAGTAAACGACAACTACAAATGTTTATTAGCCTAAAATAATGCAATAAAACTTTTAAAAAAAATCTAATCAGTTGCAATATCGTAAATGTAACATGCAAGATATCCATAGTTGCTCCCCAAACATGACCTTAACAAATGATTATTAGTCGAGATAGATATTTCGTCTACAAGCCATAAAGTAGGGAAATATTCTTTCAATTTCAAACTAAATCCCACTATTCTGTTTAATTATAGGAACAGACATAGAAAGTAATCAAATAATTGCCATTGGTTATATCATCTACGGTTAGCAACAGGCGAACCGCTTCCATGGACTGATTAAGTAGCCATTAAAAGCTACTTATCCCAACGCAAACAGTTCCTCCTAATCCTCCATTTCGGTGCAGATCGTTTATCGGAACTGCCCTCTATTGATTTAATTGTTCACACCGAGAGTTGATGTTGCTAACGCGTTGAGAGATCTTTAATAACAGAAGTTTAGTGACTTCTAATAGGTAATATTCGTTCAATTATAAATGCAATGGATTGTAGGATGTCTACGAAAGTAAGATATATATTTCTTTTTATAGCATTTATTTTGCAATCAAGAATACGAAATACAATTATTTAGGGTCAATTTATGTTTAGCTAATAATTATCTATGGCGTAAAGTATACATATAATACACGTTATTTCAATAAAATCTTATTTTTAATTTTAAGCTTTCTTATTTCTGATTTGAATAGAAAGAAGTACAAAATCTTTAAGTTTTTAACAGTGACAGAAGAGTAGGCTACTATTACCCGCTTTGTTTCCAATTTTAAAGTTAATCACAAGACCTAAATCTCATTTAATTTCAAGCACAGACCAATAAATTAAAATAGACAGTTACACCAAAAATATCTTTATTTACTCCTTAAATAAGGGAAACGTTCTCCTCAGTTGAAATCCTATCCACGAGGACTAACAATTTCTATATATTTCAAAGAATTCTCTTAAACCAGAATAAAAACCTCTTGCAATTGTTTTGATAGTTTTGAGTCCTAATCTCACCAAACCAGCTATACACATCAGAATACTTTCGCGTACATCACATTACATCATCCTTCTGAAATTACTGTTAACTTTTTTATCCAATTCAATTCTCTGTCGCTTATATACTAATTAAGTATATATATATATATATATATATACCCTTCACTTCCAAAGTTTACTTAATTTTTATTATGTTCCATTTTATTAAGAAGAAGCTGGAAAATTAAATATAAAATCAGAAAGAACCCCCAGATGTTTGTTAGAGGGAAATAAATCGTGAAAAGCCCATGTTAAAAGTCAAAAGTTTTAATCCTATTAATGAAAGGAAAATACGTTTTTATTTATTTTTGTTTTTTGTGATTATGCTTCGTCTTAAAAACTTCATGCATCTTTGGAAGAACAAAACTTCAATGCACTTATAGCAAAAAATCATGAATAAAATGGTAACACATTGGAATGGAAAAGTGCACCTCTCAGAAAAAAAGACTTTTTATTTTCGATGTTCTCAAAAAAGATATATGAAATGAAATAAAAATACAGGATGGACCACGTGTTATTAAATTACAGGTTTATGCAGACTAAGAGGTAAATGACAGGGTTTTTTTGCATCAAAAAAGATCTAATTCCAACAACTGAATCTTTAAAATTGGAAATAAGCAGAATGAACATTTTTTTTTATGTCAACGAACTGTTCCCGATTTTTCAAACAAAGAAAATCAATTTAACACATGTCTCACAAACAACGGAGTGAAGGATAATTTAGCTTTCATATAAGAAATATTAACTTGATCAAAGCTATTGAGTCATATTTACACCAGTTTTCAAATATTCATATTGTGTGAGTCCCATATTTCTTTCAAAATCAATATAAGTATTATATGTTTTATAAATAATTTTTATTTTGTAAATATAACTGTAACTGGAAAAAAGGAGGATAAATTTTTATTTTAAAATATACCACTATTTTTTTCATTAAATTTTCTTCGGCAATGTTTATTTATAATTAATGGATGCTTATGAATATAGTTTTAATTAATAAAATTGATTCGGTTTGAAAGAACATAAATAATTTGAATGATTTATAAAAATAATAATTAACATAAATAATTGGAATTGAACATTATCGTACCTTAGATAATATTTTTCTTCATATTATCAGTAGAAATAATTAGTTTAACTTAATATCGAAAAATATATGTAACATTGAATAAGATTAGTAATATCATAAATAATAACACTTTGTATGTCATAAATGTGTAAGAATGTAACAATACATTGCGGTCATAGCCTTTTGAGAAGGCCAATATCTGGCAATAATAGAGAAACGTCTGTGGGCTAATTGTGCCAGAAAACTGGGTTCAGCACTAATGGTCTCTACAAGAATTCATTTTTCCAGACAAACGTTTTACAGAAGACTCAGTTATGTTAGTCTCTATGAGAGAGGATGAGAAGTATCCATTTCCCTTACATCTACGCATAAAAAAAGCACTCGTTTAAAATGGAATTTCGGACAGATGGTCAATGTGATGTTAAATGACGAATATCGTTTCAGCCCCAACATTAATTCTCATCAATTAATGATACTTCAAAAACATGGATATCATCTTAACGGGGCATAAGACAGGAAGAAAAGGCATTGGTTTCGATAAAGGAAAGGCATTGTTTGGACAGGCATCATACTGGAAAGCTCCATATCTTTGAGAAGGGACTGTGACTGCTACAAGATACACGTATGAAGTTCTTAAGGTTTAAATTCACCGGCCTAAGGGCATTATCATATCCGAATTTATATATCTTGATGATTACACGTCTTGGCACCATGATAGTATCATCAGCAACTTCTTTGAAACGAAAAATATCCAATGCCTACTAAACTGCTCATTCACCTAATCTGAATCTTCTCTAACATAAGTGGGATATGTTTGGTAGACAACTTGCAACACCCACCAACATCCGTTCTAAAACTGAAAATAGTTCTATGTGACATTTGGACGTCTGAGCCCACAACTCATTCACAAAATTGTTGCAAGTATGATACTTGGTTGAATAGCGTATGTGGGTGTCACAGATGACAACATGGTATTAAACAGTAGCATTGCTTTTTTTTTTATTTCATTTTTTTTAAAGTGAGAATCTCAGTTACACCTAGATTTCTTTCAAATTATTTATTAGGATAATAGAAAGGATTATATCCTACACTTGCATTATTTACGTATTTTATAACCGTTTTACACACGCATATCACATTTACTGCCATTCGAACTTAGAGCTCTTTATTAATATAATTACCAATTATACCATGGTAGCTTATAATTTTTATGCATTATTCATTCATACATTAATAAAGTATTCAATATTTATGAATAATACGTTCAAATCTCTTTCTCATTTTACACTAAACTAACTAGGCACGAATTATTGGTATTCATCTGTACTAAATGTTTTAAGAAATGCGAAAATAGAACGAAATGTATCGTTGAATTTATGTATTGCCAATTTCCTCCGGTCAGTGTTTCTATTTCTTTATACACTCACAAATCTCAAAAGAGAATTAACAAATATTCCAGCCATTTTAAGTATAATAACAATTTTCCAATAATGTACTTTTCAATTACGATTCAATGAAAAGAAATTCCCTTATCTTTCTATTTCAAAAAATCTGCACTTGTACATATCCGCAAGAATTTCAAATAAAAATTGCAATTTATCCATTATTTTATGACCAGCAACATTTCTTAGGAGCTGTTCTCAGACGAGTAGCATTAGATTGTCGTTCTTTCCACACCATTGCAAGTTTCGTAACAAAATAAAGTGCTTTCTTTATCGAAAGAGCGAAACGTGACCTGATAGAAGAATGTCAACAATACGTCGCTACATTTCCGGTTCGTATGATGTAAACACTCTATATAATCATAGATATGATTGGCATGGCTATTTCAAGAAAAGTTATTTGCCCTTTAACTGATGCTAGAATAATTCTCGATGATACATAGAATATACATTTCAACCGCTTAGTTGGAAGCACTTCCATTATTTTTGTTGTCATATTTAGAATTTATTGGATGACAAAACTTTTGTATGCCTTATTAAATGTCATGCTGTAATTTAATAACTTCACCGGGAAGACATTGAGTGAATAACTAGAATAAATATTCCAGAGGTATATTATTTTCTAGTATCTACTATATTATTATTTTCTAGTATATTATTTTCTAATCATCAATGTTTGCTACAGTGATTCGTTGACCAAAATATCAACAGATTAATAAGGAATTTTTATATATTCTGTACGAAAATTAAACTGAAAGAGGGCTCAGAATTGTTTGAGCTGTTCCAAATTTTAATCCTTTTCTTTTTTTACTGATATCATGTACAAATTTTATTTAAAAATTAATCCAGGCTCTTGGAGCGTCATTATACGTTATGCTTCTATAAGATGTGTTTCATGTTCCGATTTCGCTCCTTATATTGGTTAATAAATATGACTCTATGCAAGAAATGCGAAAAAGGGTACGTAAAAAATTGCAAAATAAGCAAAACTGTCGAAACTATTTAATCATAAAAAATACTGAAAATTAATCACTTTTAAAAAAAACTTATTTTACTTTTTAAAAAATTTTGTATTCTCCATGTCCTCTTTTAAATTATTTTTTTCACACTAGAACAATCCAAATGCTTTAAAATAATTGAATTTCTTTTGCAAGATTAGAGAATTTTGTAAAAAATCAAATGACCAATTTTCTTATGGTTCTAGTTGCGTCTTCATTCTCATACTTTCATCACGATTATATAATAGTAAGATTTATTTTCATTTCAATAGAATTTGTTACTTACTTTGGTAAGATTTCACTGAAATTGTTTTAATAGATAAGTATGGTAACTTCTTATGATTTTACATTTTTGTAAGTCTTCTTATGATTTGTAATGGTAGAAAATTGAATCGTGTTGAGAGAAAAGACAGAGAGTTTGTCATTTTTTTTTAATTTTCTGATAGATTTTACGTTGCCTAAGAGTGTTGAATAGCGGAATTTTTAAGGCCGTCTTTAATCAATGTTTTAAGTTTAAATTAAGTTTCTTCATTTATCAGAAGTTTGGAAGTTCTTATTAAATGTAAAATTTGATTGAGGAACAATGATACAAAAAATAAATAATTAAAATGAAGTCTATGGATTAATTTATAAAACTAAATAGATATGAATCAATAATTTTAAATGCAAAATCCATTACAATAAAAAATATAATGTACAGAATTGATGATAATGAATTTGCATAATATATTAAGACTGATCACAGCAATTGACCTCGTCCATGATTTAGATGATTTCAACTAAATATATTAAATAAATATATGATTACTAAGTAATTATAATATTTCAATTTCTCAATAATAACTTTCTATTTTATTGAATAATATAAAAAGTTCACGGATCTCAATTTTTTTATTTTTAAAGGTAACTTTCAGTTTAATAATATGTATGACATAAAATATTGTTCGTACCATATACACGTTAGTTTATTTAGATATATAGAAGTTTTTTTTTTTTTTAGTCAATGCTTCAGAAATTCATGAGGCCTTCGGAAATGAATATGATAATAAGTACTTCTTTTTGTTTTAGCATATTAGAAATGCTTAGTAATCGAAATGTGTTTTTTGTGGATTAACTTATTTGTTACAGGAATTACTATTTCAAAAAAATAATTGATTAATGCAACAATATTCGTTGATAATAAAATATTGTTCAAGTTATTTTAATATATTTTTTGTAATTCTGAAGATAATCAATAATGAATACAAAGCTGATAATAATTTTTACCAACTAAACTTCTCTCATTTTTACCACTACCAGTTGAAACATAATATTTCAACTGAAAGAATTTGTTGACAATAAATACAACTTGGTTACAAATTCAAAAGTAGAGTTACTAGACTCTCGCTTGTAAGAAATAATTTTTGTTACCTGAGTTCCTTTAATAACTATATTCCTAAAATTATTAATTTAAGACATTTTTTTTAATTTGTAAAATGTATTAAATAAGTACTAAAAAGAAAATAGGAAAAATATTTTTCATACAACTGGTGCGAAATATTCCTTCTGAAACTCGAAAACGATGAATATCTATGCCAGACGGTTAGTATTTTCCCTTTTTCCAAATGAAACATGTAGTCATTGCAAAATATGGATATCAACAGCAGACAACTTCTTTTCCATCACTTTAGAATAGAATAATTTGTATAATGCAGATAAACTGTGCTCATAGAAAGATATAATAACACTATATTAGAAAATACTTCCTTACTCTCAGAGATTTCACTTGATTAAGGGTTAAGAAATATTTCGCGAAATATTTCTGAACTCGGAAATAACAATAATAATGGAATATTTTTGATACAGAAATATATACAGCTGATATTATTTTAAGATTGTTGTATTTACTATCCACTACTTCATTTATTCGTTGCTTTGCATAGGGAACATTCCTAAAATTAGAGATATTTAATGTTTGCATTATTGTTCAGTATGAAAACAACTTGGCCTTTAGAATACATTGAATAATCTTCAGATGCACTTTTCTATAACACGATAAGAAAAACAGTGGTTAATCCTCATTTAAATAAATAAACCAAAAAATACAAATCAACATATATCAGTGGTAAATTACATAGTAAAATTCTGTCAGATGTAGCTTTGAAATGTTGTGAAAGATTGGAGTACAACTGAAACAATTTATTATTTGAATTTCAGAGGAATGTAGAAAAGAAAATATATTACATTTTTCCAAGAAATCATAAATATGTGACTTCAAGAAGTATATAGAAGCACATTAGAAAATATTTCTGTTAAATGTACAAAATTAAATTGTATCATGCAAATTAATGTAATAATTATTGCTGCGCATTTTATAGTGGTAGTAAGAATATTGTAACTGAGAAAATTATTTTCAAGATAGTTGTTATTTGGATCCATTATTAGTGTCGGTTACTTTCAAAGAGTTTGGTTGTTTTTTTAACGTCGCGCTAGAAGCAACACGAGGTCTTTTTGAAGACTAGAAATTTTGAATCTCCGTAAAGTGGCTAGGACGACACCTGAGCTGGCACCCTCCATCTAAATTCCACACGTTCCAATGGGAGGACTTCGAGTCAAGAGTGCATCAACACCAGCTACACGGCGAGTCATTATACGAATCAAGGCTCGAACCTACAACTTAACTAAAACCGCAGGTCAAGAGTCCGCTGCCGTAACCGCCAGGCTACCGCGGTCGCTTTCGAAACGGAAAAATGTATTAAACATAAAAACATTAATTAAATTAACATACTATAATGCTAGGATTAAGATAATGTATTATCCTATGACATTTCGTGGGAAGACAGGTAGATAAAAAAAAGTGCAAGATGTAAATGCCAGTTTAATTCATTTGAATTACTTTCATCTATGGATAAAATATAAACTATACACTGACTCATGCTAATAGGAATTCCTGGTATAGTTCTAGAGCAAACAGGAAGAATACATGACATTTGAGTAATAGACATACATATTTGATTTAAATCGCATTTCACAGACAGACTTAAACTAGAATCTTAACTATTCAATTAATCTTTCTTCTTATTCATATACACACTGCCAGATTACGACAGAGTATAAATGTAGTCAGAAAGAAAATACGTCATATATTTGAATGCTGCCCTGTTCAAGTTAAAAAAATACAAAATAACAAATGAAAAAAACTTAGTGAGAATGGAACATATTTACGTACATAAATATATACCACTAATAGGAAAAAAAATACTGAAAGACAACATTGATTCACATCTCAATGAAAGGGAAAGAAATAAATTTATCAAAAGAAATGTTGAAAATCCCTTTTTAAAAAGTATTATTTTCTCTCTTTCTCTCTCTTTATCTGCGTAAGAGCTTGCACCTTAATATATATCTATATTACGATGTACATATAATATATACATAATGTATACACATAGTGACACACATGATGTATATACTTGTACATTATATATACATTAATGTAATCATAAAATATATATTAATAAATACATAATATATACATGTGCGCACATGTGATATACATACATAATACATACTACATATAATTTTTTTCTTCCAAAACTACTCGTTCATACAATATTCTCAGATATACTCCCCACTATTTCTTAATAAGTTCCTGAAATAAGAAATAAGACAGATTTATTATATCAACCAAGTGTTTTTTCTTATACTATATCAGGCTTGGTATATTACCTCAGTACACATTTACTTCATTAATATTTTTTTTTCAAAATAGAATTGGTCTTTAAATAAAATTTAAGCAATATTCAAATGGGAAGCCTGTGACTCAAAAGTTGACTGGGTTTCTGCAATCAGTTTTGAAGCAATTTTATTATTTGACACTATTTTTCTCTGAAAGTATAATACATTTAAAGGTATTATTATAAATTTATTTTCATTATTAAGGTTGTTTTTTTAACTGTATTAAAACATACCAAATACCTACAAATTCTCAAGTCTTAGGAAAATCTCTTAAATCTCTCAGGAAGTATATTTCAGAAGAATTAATTAATTCAAATTAAATGCTTAAATAGATGATTTGATTTATACATAATATTTTTTTCAACTTCTTCCTAACTTCGATATTATTTGATAAAAAATATTGCAATCTGCAAACTTTGTACAACAAACAAACTTAAACCAAAACTTAAATACCAACTACATGTATCCTTAGGGATAACTTTGGTTTAGATTAAATACACTACCACATTTAATGAAATTCAAGAATTACAATCAAATGTTTAATTATTTGTTTTGGGATGTTCGTTCTGATTTAAACTCCCTTGCCCTTTTAAATAAATTTTTCTTGACTAAAGCTGTGTAGTGGAGGACGGAACACTAAAAATCCATTAATTACTAGACTCCAGAAAACTCATTAACATTATATATTTTAACTCTATCTAATAGAACTTTCAAGATTTGAACGAAACTCTCTTCGATACTGAGAACGAATGATTCCAATTTAAGATCTGTAACTTTGGACTTCTAAAGAAATATTCATTTAAATTACTGTTTTATGAAATTTCTGAATAATGAATTTTTTTTTTCTTTTTAGAATAAAAAGAGAGACTGTTCCATTCCTTTACATTATTAAGAATAAATAATAAGTAAGAAACAACTGAACTTATAGATCATGCAATAATATATATATAATAACTAAGTAAATGTGACTTTTCAAGATACCATTAGGTTAATTATTAGTACCCATTAATGCTACTAATTATTTGTACATATTATTAATATTTTGCATTGGTGCTTATGCATCCTGAAATACTTATTAAAATAGTTTCGTTTCACTAAAATAAAATGTTTTACAGTCTCTTTAAAATGTTATGTCAGTCTCTTTATTTAATAGACACATTTATTTATTACCCTAATTAAATTCAATTTAAATTAAACTTGATTATAATTATTGCATTTTATGCCATTCTGGAAATAACTTTACCTCTGTTTTTTCAATTTATAATCACTTATCATTTTCTTAAAACATGAATACAAATAATGCATGCATTGAACAATTTCACTAAAACACGAATACTAAAGATAAAGTTTTTACATGAATAACGATATCTTAAAACATGAGTTTTTTTTTTTTAATATTTTATTAAAAATAAAGCAATTAACCATGCACACAAATAATTCTAGTTCCAGTAGCAGTGAAATCAACACTTGTAAAAATTTTCTGTCATCTATCGTGTACTGAAATTTATCTTAACTATTATTATTCAGAATTTACTGATAAGCTGTAGAGTTGTCACATGGCATGAGAAGAAAATCTTTAATTTGTAATTTAAGTTTGTATTTTTCACACTGAATTCAATTCGTAAGAACAAATCGTGCGAACAAATCAGTTTTCAGCACTCGTAGAACGTTTCTGCAACTCAGCATAAATAATGACCTCAAAATATTATTATATCTATTATTACAAACTGTCATTACATTATGTATTCTATTTGTATTGTCTTAGTTTTCTTCTATCCTTTTACTTACATTGAAAAGATATAGAATTAAAGTTGTGACGGTCTTTCTTCATTATTTAACTCTACAATCTTCATAAGGTTTAATTACTGTAATAATATGTAATAATAAGTTTAATATAATTTTATTGGATAGGTTCAAAATCCAATTGAAGATTTGTAAGAGAAGCACAACATACTTTATTACCTATCAAAGAGTATACAAGTTCACTTTCTCTCTCTTCAATTCCTCTTAACTCAGTAATTTTTGTACATTCAAATTACAAAGTCTAAGCTTACCAAATTATATTCATTCAATTCAAACAGTTCTCGATTATTGCAGTTTTGAGTCCTATTAATGAGATCATGGGTCCCATCCAACTAATATCAATATAAACGATTAATTAAAATGATACACTTTAATCTACCACATTTATCATCCTGCTGTTATTATCTATCTCCTTTCTCGCTACATTCGACTCTTTTTCGCTTATGTGTCACTATTTCTACTTCAATTCACAACATTTTTTTCTTATCTTCATCTAATTTTCCCAACCAGGTTTCATTTTGTTGGCAAGAAGTTGCAACTGTATATAACTCAAATTCCCTAAGAGTCCCGACGGTTACTGAAGAGGAACTCGTAAATAGCCCAAAGTCACTGTTATCCGTTAAAAAGCCTCCAACAATTCGCTTGCTTTATGGAACATAGGCACATAATATAAATTAATAAACTTTACGTAAAGCGAAAATCATGAACACTTCCATGTAAATACAGCTATCAAAATTTTAAACTAAACAAATGTTGTGTTAAATATATCCAAAATGGAATTTAAAATTATTTATTCTGCAATAGAATTCAAAAAAATTAACACAATTAGGATTGAATACATAATTCTAGAATATTTCTTATGAAATGAATATGATTATATTATTTCTTCTATTTTCTTAAAGAACCAAAAGGCTTTATGGCTTAAGTAGCTTGAACAATGCTAGAACATTTATGTTAGGGCTTAGATTTAGAATAAAATTAAGGGTCACAAAGTATTCGATTTCGAATGGTTTGCCTTAAAGTCATGTAAAGGGAAGTATTATTCTACTGATTCCTTAGAGTTGTATTATATACTTGATATATATTGTGTACTAACATGATTTAGAATAGTTTGATTTCTTTAACTTGAAAAATTGAAAAAAATATTTTGCTCATAAGAATATTTGAGCAAGAGAATATTTAAATGTTTTTTTTTTTTTTTTTTCTAAATTAGCTTTTAACGACAAAATATGTAATTTCTACAAGTAAACAAAAAGTTAAACATTTTAAACATTCAAGTAATAAAAATGAAGTTTTTATGTAAATAAGTAGTGTGTTTGATAAAAATAACATTTACATAAAGAACTTTTATAATATAACATAATAATTGACTCAGAAACGGTCTAGTGGAATGATCACATACTCCATAGTATAAAAATAAATATGTTTCGGAGGAAATATATAGCATTTAGTGGAGTTGAGGGCGAATATTTTATTGAACAAGTACATTAAATTATATGTGTTTCATTATTTAGGAATAATATGGCTGATTTATTAAATTAAGTGAGGACTTTATAAGATTGATTAAAAACCCTTTTTAAAATTACATTTCCTTAGTTCTTCAGTATAAAAATAACTATATTAAACTGTTATTTGGAACGCTTCTCTTTTGAGCGCTTTTCATATCATGTTAATTTCACTTTTTATTACAGAAGGTAAAGAATACGGAAATTACTTTTTGATAAAGAGACATACACACAGAGAGAGAATAACAGCATAATACATATCCTTATAAAAATATCGTCCAATTTCATTAACCTATGTAAATCAAAATGTTAGTCCACTCTGTTTAAATCAAAAAATACATTTTTTTTCTATTATACTTGTATTATATGCCACATATAATATCCTACTTTTAAAAGTCAAATTTATTTTGAAAATCAAATTTTTAAAAAGTGTATTTTTTTCTATCATCTAAATGTTTTTAAATTTTATGGACTTAAGTCAACAGAACTAATATTTACCATATAACATTTTAAACCATATAATACAATATTATTTCTAAATATTTTGGAATTTTGATTATGTGCATCTGCATTGTGTTCATATAGCTTAATATGTCTGTAATCTATTTATATATTGTTTATTAATGTCAAAATTAGAAACGATACGAAAGATATTCGCAACGAACCAATTTGGAGGCTTAGTCAAGTGACGAGGACGATACTTGTGAAGGCATATTCCTCCTTAAATGTCCACATTAGGCCATTGTAAGAACTTGGAACTTCGACAGAGTTAAAGTGCAGAAATTCCACTGCACGGCAGATCTAAGGGTATAATATCATCAAGATTCTATTCTAAGTCTCTACGGAACCGCTATTTAGCAACCCTGACTGTAGTGATATTACTATGGATACATTAGTAGACATAGAGAGTAAATTTATCTAGTAAAAGTGTCATTTACAATTATTCCGTGAAAGTTAAGATTAGAATAAATTGGTTTAAGGAGAGCATCAATAAATTGTTTAATTTTCTCTCAGGATCATCAGTATTAGGTTTTGTGTTTATAAATGATGTATATTCTCACAAATAAAATGTCTTCCTTTTACCGAAAGAACAAATTAATTAAGGATGTCTTCGCCTAATACTTATCATAAGGTCTGCACATTTATTCAGATTCAAAATTTCAGGCAGCTATAAACACTGAGACTTCATTATTAAATAGAAAGCAAAATATTTAGTTTTCCAGCACAGTTCAATGTAAGTCAATTCTTTTTTGCTTTATTTAATATGTTCTAGACTTTTAATGCTACACTGTAAATTTTGATATTTTAATATTTGATTTTGATTATTTATATGTTTAAGTAAGCCTTTTTATAGAATATATATATTTTTCAAAGCGCAGTATGATAAAAAAAATTATATTTGTTATAATCATACGAACTCGTTTTAATATTGATACATTTTATTTTTATTCTCAAAATGTGTATGTTCGGAATTCTGTACCTCTCTTTGTATTAAGTGAATATAACCTTCAGCTACATTGCAATGTAATTTTGTATATACTCTATGCACTTTATCTTCAATTTTATCTCTTTATTTTTTCAACAATAATAATAACCATTCACATCTTAAGCCAGTATACAGCTGTAGAGTGTAATCTTTTTAGGAATAATAATAATTTGTTGTATCATAAAATTCAAATAATAAATGCATGGTAAACAAAGAAGTATTAACATTAAGACATATTTTTTCATAAGCGTTTGTAAGGCAATAAAATTTGGTTAACAATATTTTAATGTCAATTTATTGACTAAATATATTATTTTATATTATCATTGGTTTTTATTAAATTGTAAAATATTTTAATACATTTTTATATGTTTCATATATAATTCTCTGAATTAAGTTACATCCATCAGTTTTTAATCATTCTTCAGAATCACCTACATATAATCAAATGTTTCCTGTTATAAAGAATTTTAGCTTTTGGACAACTACTTGAACATATTTTTCCAATTAGACATAAATTTTAAAACCAAAATGTTTAGAAAATACTCATAATAAATAAAAGCTATCTATTTATTTTAGCATGAATGATTTAATTCTGTATTGTCAATCAGTAACATCAAATGATGTTCCTTTCTCATCAATGATAAGTCTTTAATAAAATAAAGCTTTATAGTAAGGGGAAAGCGTGACCTTTAGTCCAAATGGGTAATAGAAGTGGAATCATTGTTGGTGTAATCTAACTTGAGACATGAATGAAAGAACTTTTATTGATTGGAACACTGCAAGAAGAAAATTTTCATCATATCCCTTGTTACCAAAAAGATTTTATACTTCTCAGAATGCTGAAAGAATTTTTTTTCACATTCATTAGAACATTATTAAATAAAAATATTTGATATTGGGATGTATTGTTTTGTTTTATCGCCAAGCTTGAGAGTAGATCTTTGCAAAATTTAACAAACGCGAAAACACTACAATAATGAATGCTCTAGTTCGTAAAATTTTTGAACAAATTAGGTTTTTTTTTATTTGGTTGTGAAATACGTCTTGACATTCAAAGTGGTGCTGAAATTATTATTGAACTTTCGGGTGATGATTCCAAATTGAATGTATTTTACTATGAAATGTTTGCAATATTATTGCTTAGAATAAATTTGTTGAGTTATGTTTGCGTATCAAGTTGGAAGACCACTCGTAAATTGTCGAAGGTATTTATTGAAACAAATAAAAGCGAATTCATGAGTAAAATATTGCAAGCAAAACTACTATATTCATACAATTTTTGCAATTTTTATCAAACTGGGGATTTCGAGAACATGACTGCAATATGAGAGACATGTGTTGATGGAAGTAAGAAAATCAATCATCAACCGGATTGTATTCCATTAATAAGCGGAATAGGAAATAAACTCTTCAAATTATGTTTTTAGTTAGCATCAAATGTAATAAATATCATCATTTTCCTTTAAACATTAATCCATAATGCACACACATAATCCTTGCTAGAAAATTTTCATAATTGAAATTTTTGCCTGTAGCTAATACAGAAAAATTAATATCGAATTACATAAATCACTGCTTAAATAATTTTACTGCCAAATATTCTGATTGTAACACTTCTCTCTTTTTCATCTGGAAACTTTTTTCTTTAAAGTACTATACTGTATTATGTATCTCAACCTCCTGGAAGTTGATTACCTTCACACTTAAATGCAATAGGACAGCGACGTACCATTTAATTTTCAATGTCGGTCAAGTGACGAGAACTATACCTGAGCTAGGCTCTCTCTCTCTCTCTAACCTTCCACAGCACACCTAAAAAGCAATTAGAACCTAGACATATTAATAGAACATCACTTCCGCTATGTGGCGAATTCTTATTGATCAAATCTTAAGCTCGAAACTAAGATTCGATGGAAACTTCACTATCTACGCTATTGTGACCATAACCATTCTGTCATTGTGGCCAACAACTGATATAATAATAATGTAAAAATACATATATTTATGTAAAAGCTTCAAGCAATGCAAGTATTGATCTTCTCGTGGATCGTGATACAAAATTATTGTTTAGAGCATCTGTAACTCAATCCTTTCAAACTCCTGAATTGTCTTTCAGATGGTAAGTAACTTTCATTATTTTGTATACTAGCTCTAAATATCTATACATTATTAATTATTTTAGCTTCCTTCTTAATTACATTAAAGTTTTATTTGCGGCGGTAGACTTATTTTAACATTTTCTTTCATCTTTATTTACCTATTCAGTTCAAATGTTACAATTGCAATGATTCGTAAATTATTAAGCAATTGTTTTAGATTATTTTGTTACTGAAAATAATTCAGTTGTTAGAAGAGCCATACAGTTGTAAACAATGAGGGAAGTTAATTATTCATTAAGAACGTAAAACTCTACTTCATTTTTTAGAATGTGTCATGTTCTCTTCTCTAACACCTCATACTTACTTATCAACCTCATTAATCGACATTTAGTAATGGCATTGCTCGAATTTTTAACTTGATCTAATCTCCGAAGTCAACGGGTCATTTAGTTTATTAAAATGTAATCCATCAATCACTGTGTCTTTGCACTTTTCATTTCACTGTACTGCGTTTCCTATCATAATTACTATCTTTTCAGAGAAAGTCCACGAAAATCCATCTAATAAAAGAGCGATAAATTCCATCGGTTTCTAATAACATTGTAAATATAAGAACATTAATTAGTAATAGTTATTGATTACCTGGCTTGCTCCGTAGCTGAACAAAAAAACAAGTAGCATAATTTATTTAATTCAGTAACAACGTGCTTTATTTGAGACACAGACTGAAAACTTTTTTTTCTTCGTAACACCTCATTCAAATTCGATTATTGAAAAATTCAGTGAATTCTGATTACTTTTCAAGTAAAATTGTGGGGGTACACTATCTTGTTCGACAATTTGAAACATGGGAGAGATATATAGCTAAAAAGTTTAAAACTATTTCAAAAAATATTAAAAATTTAAACTTTTTATATCTTTTTCTCCTGATTAGAGATCAGAGATAAAATTGAAAAATTAATTTTTTCTTTCGCAAAATGACAAATCGAAGCAAAGATTGTTAAGAAAGTCATTTCACTCCACATTTTACCAAACTTTATAATGTTTAAAATAACCAAGTTAACGATAAATTTAAAAGAAAAATATTTCACTGAGTGTAAATCACTAATTTATTTTTTGAGGGCATCTGTTCCAGCTTATTATTTCAATAATAAATTTTATCAAAAGTCTTATTCAAAAAATATTACGGATTGAAATATACAGGGTTGCATTCAAAATAATTCATCCGATTTTAAAATTACGCATTTTCAAAAATACAACACAGAATGTTAAGTAATACATAAATGCAAAGTGAAAATATAAAAGCTTTTTGTATAAGTGTTCAATATAACTTCCTTTGGCACACGTATAATGTCAGTTCGATAATTAAATTCTTGCCAAACACGTCGTTAATTGTAAGGTTAACTGATTATACAGCAGCAGAAATCCGTTGCTCAAATAAATTTATAAGAAATGTTAACGGTTATATTTTATCTTTTACAAACCCCTAAGTGAAAAATTCGCAAGGGGCCATATCAGGTGACTTTGGTTGTCATCTGTGGGAAGTCAGCTGGTTCACTACTATTGATCCAACGGCGAGGTAGCTCTGCGAAAGCTTTAAAAACGACTTTCATAATTTCACGAAGAACACATTAGGGCCATTTATTTTTCACAATATAAAACTTCCACAGTTTTCTTTTGTATCCCTGTAATGCTTATCGTTATGTGTCATTTATTTTCGAAACTATGAAATTTTGAATACTCTATTTCTTAAAGAATAAGAAATGTTCCTGACCCTTGATCAATTTAAAGATTACATTGATAAGAAAATACAGCATTAAATGACCCACTCCCTACTTAAACACAACTTGTGTCAAAGCAATATTGTTTTGCGGTTAAGTAACTGAGGTAGCCGAATGACCACAATCGTTAACTCATGGACGAAGATATTTCAGAAGGGTTAAGAGTTCGATTCCTGACAGCAAGAAAAATATCTTAATTAGCTGCTCTGATGTAAATGATGCAGATTAATTTTCTGGCTCCTAGTACGGAAGTTAAGAGAGGGGTCTGAGAACTCGATGTCCTCCTTGTCACATAAATATGGTTCAAAATTACGAGGCACGTCATCAATATATAGCATCCGTGTTACGTTTGAGGAAGACGTAAGTTAAAAATAGATTAATCATTAAATTCAGGCGTGAATACAAAATGGTAAAATATATAATCTAAAATTGTTTGATGATTTTGAACTAACTCCAAAATTTCATGTCTAAATATTACGGTTACAGCAGTAATACTAGTTCCCGTTCTGAATTGTAGTAAATTTACAATATAAACATTACAAAAATTAAAACAGATATTTTTTTGCTAATGGTGAAAGGCCCTTCCAACATATCATGAAAAAAAGTTTAAACTTACATTTACAAAAAAATGCTCAACACATCCACCCTTTTCTTGAAGGCAAAGCTTAACTCTTTGGTGCTTTTTGAGAAAGGCGTTCCGAGATACTGGTTGTGACTTCTTGTATCATTTGTTTAATATAAGAATTTTTAAAACATTTGTAGTTAGGAGATCTGTAGTTAGTTTTTCGTAACATTTGATCTATAAATTTCCCCACAGAAAAGAATCAAAGAATGTTCAATTCAGAGGAACGAGGATCTCGGATCAAAGAAGACAGTACAATATGCCATACAATTAATCAAACCACATGGACATGCTTCAAGAACTTTTTTGGAACGACTCATCTCAAAATTCTTTGCTCACCTCGTTTTCCTGATCAGATCTTTGAAGAAACCCAGTTAGATGAGAAAGCTCGAAAGTGTTTAGACGATCAATTCTAATTACGAGTGACAGTCACAACACCGCAAAAGGGACAAGAAAAGAAAAATATCTGTCGAAATAAGGGAGTCGATTACGGATATTACCCATCTAGGAAAGGACCAATCCTTAGGAAACGAAAACCCAATTTAATGCAACTTGTAATGAGTTGAATGTAATTGAAGAATTATCTCTTACAACCAAAAATTATATGTATGCTTGAAACTATTTCTTTAATGTAGAAAAGAATATTTCTTGATTTAACCTTCGTGTCCTGAGTTGGTTTAATCGATCAATATTTCTATAATTTATTTTGTGATGATCTTACAATTTATGCATTTCTCAAACTATTTAATTTCTTGTGCTTAAAACTTTTTCTGGACTATGGAATTGTATTTTTATTAGCATAAAAAGGGTAAGGACATTTTAACTAACTGGGTTTAGTATGTGCATATAAATATGTTACTAATATGAATAGAAATACATAATTATAACATTAAATTAATATTTTTGGATTTTCGGCAATTGAAACAATACTGGATAGACCTCATTTGATTGAAAAGTAAATTCCTTATTATTTGATTTCTAAATGAATGTAACTCGTATTCATTTAGAAATCAAATAATAAGGAATACCTGATTTATCTACTTTACCTTCAAACTGTTTGGCTTCAGAATGCTATTGAAGGCTATTTTGGCTATTTCAAGGGATAACTTTTTATCTTAAATGAATACGAGTTACATTCATTTAGAAATCAAATAATAAGGAATTACAATGAAACTGAAGTAAGAGAGAATACTTTTGATAAATTAGCTGCCATGAATATGTGCAAGAGGAACAAGAATTTCTTTTTATTTATTCTTCAATTTAAATTATCTGACCTTTAAAAATACATCTGCTATTTATATACATGTAAATACGTCTCACAATCAAAACCAGTTCTACAAAATAAGCCTTTTTTCCTGATGAGCAGGGAAAACAGTGGACTGAATTTTTTCAAAACTATTAGGATGAAAAGCATATCTCTCTAACGATAAAGAAGAGCGCAGAAAGTTATAAAACAGAAAATAATAGAATACCTAAAAGAGGGCGGTGTAAAAACTGTAGTCCATAGATAGATAAAATACAGAAAATGCGTACCCTTCATAGTTATTTTTTCTTCGCAACGAGCATGTAATTGTGCACTGTAATTATAGGTTTCCATAAAAATGTATCAAAAATAAGAAACATAATACATAATAAATTTAAAATTAAAAAAATATTATATCTCTCGAGATTTCAAATACTTAAAATTGTCTATGAAAACAAGAGATTGGATGGTTATCAGGGTAGGGAAACAAGTAAATGAAAATTAGAAATGATATAAAATATGTTTTGAGTGTAATGAAATATGCATATTTCATCACACACAAAACATATTTTATCTAGCTATCAGAAACATACTAGAAAGTTTATATAAGAAATGGATTGTATTTGCTTTCGAAAATGGTCCTAGAACACGTATCTTAAATATCTTAGAAACATAGATTTAGAAGCATGCAGAACTTAAGTGTTTTCCCAAATAAAATTAAATAATTACAGATATTATTCAGTAACTTTATTAAACACTTATAATAGTAATTTCACTTCATGACGTTGAATACTTCTGTCTTATCTGTAAAAAAACAATTTTTCGTTAAATAAAATCTTATTTTTCAATCCTGTTTCACATTTGCATTGAGAAAAATGATGTGAGTAGCGTAATAGAAAATGCCTCTCAGTGCTTAGAAAACTCGTTCAGTTTAAGGATTATTCCTTTCGCAAAGATGCTTTCTGGTTATTTTCTTCAACTGAGACTATCACACAAAAATTGAAGTGTAACAAAATAAAATCTCGGAATATTAACTCGAAAAGGAATTTCCATATGTCAGAGGATAAATGGGTTTTAAAAAAAAGATCCTGCATT
Organism: Nephila pilipes; assembly: GCA_019974015.1. Classification (NCBI taxonomy): domain Eukaryota; kingdom Metazoa; phylum Arthropoda; class Arachnida; order Araneae; family Nephilidae; genus Nephila; species Nephila pilipes. The sequence continues at coordinate 79,279 of BMAW01113448.1, forward strand.
AATGCACATTGGTATGTAATCTAAAATCAAATTTTAAAAAAAAAGATTAAAAACCCCTATTTAGTCTGTTCATTAATTATAATATTTTAATGATAATAATTTAAAAAATAAATAGTTGATATTTGCAAATACTATAAACTAATGAATAAATAATCTTTATATTTCTTTAGTTTATGCAATACCTCATATTTTATGGAATCTTAAGCCATACCGATATAATATTAACTAAATTAATTGCTGAAGTTGTCATCTCACTATTCATGTCCCACTAAATTCATCTATGAAAATTAATTTTAATAAGTTTTACGAAACTACTTTAGGTTACCCTCTAATTTTTTATGTTTACTTGCTAATGATTCAATGAATAAGTACTAAAATTTTCAAAATAATTTGAAATAACTAAGCTTAAATAGTTTTCCATTCCTTTGTATATATCGTGGAATGTTACATGCACTTAATTTAAACTTAAGTCTGTCTTTGCATATGATTAATTAGTGGAACTCAAATTCTAAATAAACTTCCATACTCAAAAATAACCCAATATTTACATAATGTTGTTTATTATTCTATACATATATAAATATATCTGCATTGTCTCCTTAAATTGTTTAAAGATTCAATTTCAGATAAGACTTTATTCTTCAATGTAATATATTAATGCCAAAATCACTTAATATTGTAGTGCAAAAGAAATAAAATGGAGTTGCTGAGTAAAAAACAAACAGATTCAAAAAGAAATATGAAGCATACTTTTCTCAATGAAAAATTTGAATTAGAATTTGATATTTATTTTGAACTATTTTTTTTCTCTCTCTCTCTCTCTATATATATATAAAATGCTTCATATTTGGATAATTTATTTTGAAATCACGAGAAACAGTCTTGAATATGAATTACTCAAATTATATTTTATGACTTTTCAGCTCCCACCACAATTACGCTACTTTACAGAACTTCAAATCAATTTCAGGGACATTGGGAAAGCAACCATTCATTACAACGAGATGTAATGCGAATTATTTCTCAAAGACTAAACTTTGATTTAGATAACTGATCATTCAAATAGAGATTATGTCGTGTTTCGATCAACAGAGCATCTCATGGTTAGAGTGCAAATCTCATGATTCTATGAGCAGAGACGGTCAACCAAGTAAAGGGTAGACATACTACCCTTTAGTAAACATAGTCATTATTTGAGTTAAGTTTCTGACAACAGTCAAAGTACCTCACTTAGTTATGAGGAAATAGTTAGCGTCATGTAATGAAGTATCACTAGTTCTTGAAATACAGACCTCCGAATTCATCATATGATGTGATGTTTGCCATATCATCTAATTCTAAATGTTAAAATGGTGAATTTATAATGGCGATACATCTTCAGAGACTGTTTGATTTCTCTGATAACTTAGCTATTAAATTATACTAAGTAAATTGTTTGAATTTTGAACACTGAAACACATGATATCAATCATAGATTGTTCCTAACCCAAGCATCGTTTCTATGATTTCATATTCCCTTAAGAGTTGAGAAATATTAAAAACACATAAAAGTATGAGTGAATTGTTGTAGATATTAAATACAAGAAAACATCAATGAAATGAACATAATTTTAATGTTTATTAAATGGAATTTTCTGTTGGCTAAATGAGTTATAAAATGTATAGCTTATGAAGTCTAAATATTTTCAGCAGGAAGTTTTCATTGAGAATATATAAGAAATAATTAATTTATACGATTTTAAACGTAATATCTTGTTTCCGGTAATAATTACGAAAATTTTATTTTTATGGTAGCTAAATTATTTAAGACTTGTCGTGAATAATGTATCAAGTAAACATTAATCTATTTTACGATAAGTTAAATATGTAAATTTTTCGAATTCCTTATCCACCTGATCCCATTTGAAACTATGAATATGCTAAAACGTTTCTATTTTTAAACATTTTTTTATTTTGCGTTTTAATAATTTATATAATATATATGTTCTTCTGAATTTAATTCTCCATTAATTATCTTTTTATTCTAGGGAAATTTTATTGGAGCTATTATTAAGAATCTATAAATAAACAAGGCAGTAATACACTTGACAAAACATTTTGATTCTCCTTATCTAAAACTTCTTAATGTTGTTTAAAACTATTCTTTTTATTGCTTGCTCTAATTTCGTCGTAACTGGGTATGGAATTGTTTAAGTATCTGATTGTTAATAACGATTAATGAATTATTTCGTTAATTAATTTTTTTTTGTACTGCGAGTAGAAAGTGCTCATATATTTTTAGAGGGAAATGATTTTATTTTAACAACCAAGCTCTTAAAATGATAAAAACATAAATAAGTGAAATAAAGAGTCAAGAAAATATAGTTATGAGGAATACGAATAAAATGTTTCTTTAATTTAATTTATTTAAATGTAAAACACATATTTTATTTTAAAACATTTACAGAAATACTCTTTTACTCGTTATACTCAAGTAATTATCTTAGACTATCAGTATGACGAAGATCCACTTTAAGCAAAATATGATGCAACTAAATATTTATCTCTTTGGAAGTAATTTTTGGAAACACTTCTATAGCTAATAATTTGAGAAGATATTACAAGTATAATAATGTAAATATTTGATACTTCATAAAAATTAATTGTATCCAATTTCTTTGGGTCTTACTTTATCAAAAGTAGATAGAACCTAAATGGGAAAGTAAAATTTTAACTAGCATCTAAAAGAGTAACCATTAAGAAGCATGCAGTGTAATTTAACATGCATCATACTTTTTTCGTTGATTAAATACTAAGTACCAAAGAAAGAAGTTCACGATATTTTGAACAACTAATTATAAAATAATTACAAAATATTAATATTAAATAACCATTTAAGAAGGAAATATTGTTTCTTAGAATAGGAAAAAATTATTAATAGTAATCAAAATCGAATGTGTGAACCCGTTCAATCACAGCGTATCACATGCGATTCGCTCGCGTTTGCTCTCCTGTGCCCCGCGTATCATATTAGAAATGCCTGCTGCAGACCAAAGTATCAATAGAGATACGCTTCATGAGAACGTTTTATTTGATTTTATTAATGTTACTATAAAGCGTTACAATACCTCGTAATCTATATAGATAGGTTATTTGGAGTGTTCACCTTGGTAATATGGACATGAATATCACTTCTGGCTATTAGGAAGGTGGTAATTGTTAAAATCACGCGTTTCGGCGCGGATCTTTAAATGTAATGACATGATTTAAAGGGTGCAGTTGCTTTCAGTTTGCTTTTTTTTTTCTTGCTTGCTTCTTAGAAGTTCAAATGAGAATTTATGGATGTTTAAGGGGGTTAGGCTTTTGGTAGCAGATGCTCTCAGCTGATCGTTTCTTTCGGTCGTTTTTTATTTGTAGTGACATTCATAATATAAAGAAAGTACTTATCTGATAATGAGATTTGCGAATCAATGAATGAATCTCACAGTGAAGTTAACGAAAATAATCCAACTCTGTACATAGTCATTAAAGGAAAACAAAAGGACGAAGAAGATGGGCCCCTTGCTCAAATTCTTGCGTGAAGTTTCAAATGTTGACAAAATATGTGTGTAAGACACGTGACGTTGGACTATGCATTGAATTTTTTTTTTATATATATAAAAATACCATACAACAAAATAAGATTAATTTTTTTTTATATTTTAATATTCCACGTAAAGGTGCCTCATTACACAATGAAATTTAAGTAATAAATGTAAGTATTTTTTTCCATTTTCTTAAAAGATATGATTTCTTATGAAATAATTTTATATATAAAACATCCAATTCCAGATTGAATCTTATTTTTCTTTTGTATACATCATGTTTAATGCCTTTTAAATAATATATGTAAAAACCAAAATATTATAATGAATAACTGATTTTAGAGGAATTTTTTTCGCGAATTAGGCTTAATATCTAAAATCGCCTGGGCAGAGCGTGACATTCCGCGGAAAGAAGTCGTAAGCACAGAGAAACACTTCTTTTTTTCTCCCCCCGGTAACGAAAGGTTAATAAGATTACTATTCATGCATTTTGCATACATTTTCATCGCATTATGACATTATATAGAGCTTCACTTCTTAATTTTACCAGCGATAGCAACACTTAAAGTCCATCATACATACGAATAAAAATGCAATCAATATTACTCATCCAATTTAGAACGTCAATTGATTCATTTAAGTTAAGCCAATGGTTACAAATGTGATAAAATACTAGTACCTCTTTTGAAAGTATATATCTTTATCTTCGGTATGTAAACGGTATTCTCGCATTGTACGATTGCAACAAAATTAGTTATACAAACCGAAGAATTACGTAACAAAATTTTTTCTTTCTTTCTTTCGAGTCTTGGTTCGAGTCCTTATTCCCTAAATACACACATTGTAGTAGGGATGTTGCCCGTTAAATCTGTCAGATCTCTAGTTTCTCGTTGTGGCTGTAGGGCAAATTTTGAGAACTGGAGGTAACGCATGTGACATTCTCTTTATTTGATCGAGGTTCAAAATTACACTGTCTGTCGTCAATAGCCTTCATGTTGCTTATTCGTACATCATTATATTACATACAATCAATCAATTCCTCAAGCTTCAGCTGCCATGGTAACTGACAGTTAATTTCCTCAAACTCATGGATGAAGCTGTTTCATTAGAGCCGTGAGTTCGTGTTCTGATAGCACAAAAATGACACAATTTGTATCACAACTGATGCTCTTTAAATCTATCGAGAATAAAAAATACCTGTTCAGATGCTGTGGAAGCTCGGAGACTAGAATAAAACATCAGGATGCGTACGCGTCTCTTGACAGTTATTCAAAGATTATGAGGTCGTCGTCAATAGCGCTCGAGTTGATCCTTAATGATACGTCAATAAATAATCGAAAAATAATCAATTGATGTTTAAATTTCATTTTAAGTTTATGCAATGTATAAAAATTTACCAAGATCTAATGTATTCATCTGAAAAAGTATTATATTATTATAGTCTCAAGGAACCGCAAATATATAATTTACCATGTATCATTCTAACTAATTCGCCATCCATATCCATTTATAGATAGAAGATTAAATAAGGAATGCAATCAATGGACTGTTTTTGCTTATATTATTACCAACAGCAACTCAGTAAAATAACAGACAAAGTGCTTTTACTGGTTTGGGTAAGCACTCCTTAAAAGCTACTTAAATGCGACTAGAGCAAACAGCAACATTCTTAATCCCCCATTTCCCAACACAGTCTATCGGGGTTCGCTTTACGAACTGCTCATTTAAGTGTCCATACCAGAGGCTTGTATTTCTGACTCTGGTCTAGCGACGGAAACAGTTATTCATTGACATATAATAAATAATCCATTATTTTAACTACAAAAGAACCAAATTCACTTTTTCAAACATTATAAAAGATCAAAATGTTACTGCGTTTCAACAGCGATTTGAAATAATGCAATATTTATTAAAATATTAAATTATTAGTTCCATCTGAGATAAAGGAATCATTTGAATTCAGGATTTCAGGGCAATACTAAAATTTATTTTATCAAAAATTTTGCAAATTATATCCTATATAATTTTTATATTAGTTATTGAAAAGTCTCTTTCTCAATTTATTTGCGTAAAAAATTAACGTATTAAAAATCAAAGTAATTATTAAACTTAAATATTGATGATGAGTTAAATTAAAAGACTGTTTTAAGATTTGTAATAAGGGTTTCAACATTGTATATACATATCATTTTAATTTTAATTTTATGTTGCGAAATAGAAATATTTTTGCAGAAATTTTTATGAATCATAATAATTTATTTTTTACCATTAATTTTCTGCTCTGAAATCCGTAGTAGTATGAACTTTAAGCATTTAGTACCATTTTTAGAGTTTAAAATTGATAATTTTATTTTTATCTATATAATAGAAATAATTTGTTTATTTCCTCTTCTAACGAATTCTTCAATAGTAAATTAGTTCTAATACTTTTTCGACAGAACATTTCTTGTACACTAGAAAATGTTTTAATTAGTGTAATTAAAAAGAATAAAATATTTTTGTGTTATTTAAATCAATTTTAAATCTTGGAACATTTTTTATAAATACGTGGAATAAAAAGATATATGGAAATGGGAATTTATAAATATAAAAGGAATTTAAAATCTACGTCTCAGACAGATGGAAATATTTACTTTACTAAGGAATCATCATCTCTATTGTCTGATGCTTAGAAAAATGCTAATAAATTATAACAAATCTTTCTTTAAATATTGTAAAATTTTAGATGTTTGTACACATTACTTTAATAGATAAGATAATAATACAATTACAGCTGGAAATAATTTTAATTTTTATCAACCTCGATTCATCCAAAAGATACATTTACAGTTTAGAAAAATTCATTAAGCTTATTAAAATAAATGATATATTTTAATCAAAAATATTTAATCGTGTTTTCATATTTTAATTCATGTTTCCTAAAGCATACTTTTTGTATCATTATACATTGTTTCATCGTTATTTTTGGACATAAATTTGTTGTTTTTAAACATAAAAACATTATGTTTAACAATCGATCAGAATAGTTTACCTAAAGGAAGCAATAATTAGAAATAATGAGTTTTACATTAATTGAGATACTCCCAGCAGCCACCTCAGAATTTAAGCACTTATATATATTTTTACTAAAAATAAATTATCAAAATGAGTTATTTTTAAATCAATATTTGTACATATAAAGCAAATCCATGCCATTTTTCTTCTAATGTATAAATTCAACAACAAATTTATTTCTCTCAAAGGGCACACCAGTAATATATTTTGAAATATATTCCTACCAATAGTTGCACCTGAAGGAAGACTTAATTCTTCAGTGTATAATGGCTTGAGTTTAGTTTGTAGTAACGTTGCACTAGAAGCAATACGAGGTCTATTGGCGATGTACATCGTAATTTTGAACCTCGGTCAAGTGACGAGCACTTTACCTGAGCTGACACCTCCCTCTCCTAACTTCCACACCACACCAACGGGAGGACTTTGGACCCGGACAGATTTACCGTGCATCAGCCCCGGCTAGACGGAAGGTCTTTAGTGGCCAAGGATCGACCCCGCAACTGAACGAAAACTACCGACCACGAATCCGAAACCATGACCTCTAGGCTACCACGGCCACGTATAATGGCTTGAAATACTTAAAAAAAGAATTATAATAAATAAAATATTTTTCTTTTCTTACGTTTACTTTTTGTGTTTAATAGTTTCATAGCGTATGATGTTTCTCAGTTGGAATTTACTGAGTAATGACATCAAATTTATATTACCTCTCTAAAATTGGAAATCTGGCAATAAGATAAGATATACATATTGGTACGTAAAGTCTATGTCGCCCGCACAATATTATGAATTATCAGAAAAGGTTTCTCAACTTTATCCACTAAATATTCCAAGTAAGATTAATAGTAATATACGTTGTATAAATATGTATGGCTATGGTGGTCTAGTGGTGATAGTCTCGGACTCGCCACATTCGGTTTTCGCTTGTTCGTGTACAGAGGCCACTAGAGACTCCCCGTGTAACCGGGACTGATGCACGTTACATTTGTCAGCATTTTAAATCCAACCACTGGTTTTGTGTGGAAGTTAGAAGAGGGAAATACCAACTCAAGTTTTTATCCTCGATCTTTGACCGAGGTTCCAAATCACGATGTCCGTCGCCAATAGCTTTTGCATTGTTTCTAGTTCGAAGTCAATAAAGCAAATCAAGCAATTAAGTATAATATAGGGCTTCTAGTCATTAATAACTTGTTTCCTTATTTAATATGCACTTTAGAATCTTTTGAAAATATGTGGTATTTGATTTTTTAAGGTATCCGTACACCTTCGAAGAAAATTTTTTGAAATACATTGATATTTGTTATAAAAATACTTTTTTATGCTAAAATATAACCTAAAACTATGAAAAACACATTTAATAATTTGCTTTTAAATCAAAAAAAAATTTTGGAGTGAAAAACATAGTGAAAATATTACATAAATTGATTATTAGAATAACGCTCATAACTCAAAAGTAAACAAAAATATCATCATTCTGTAACTTTTATCTTATTCATCATAACATTTTTTGGGGCTGGTACTACTTTCATGATGAAAATCTTATTACAATAATTTTTATTGTGTTTCGAGTCAAATAACAATGAAAAATCATAAAAAAGTTACAACAATACATGATTTACACCTTTGTTACTAAAAATATATCAATTTTATAATCATGAAAGTGGTAGGGGTCCTTAAAAATTGTATAAGGAAGACACTTGCAAAATTTCAATTAATTTGGTTCATAACTGTTTCTGATATCTACGTTGCCATGTGTAAATATGTCAAGAAAACTCATTTTGAGAAAAATCAAAAACAAACTTTCAATTGCAATTTTTAATAATAAACACAATAAAATATATTTAAAATGCCCCTGATTTATATATAACACCTTCTTTGCTTTCTAATACATTAATTTTTTTTTTCCTAAGAGCTCTGAGTATTTTTCGACGCTGCTTTACATTTGGTGTTGAATGACGTGCAGCATCAAAAATTCGACAACTGTCAAGGTGTTTGTAAGATTTTAAGGTAAAATAACCAGGCGTTACATTTAATTTCCTTAAAATTTCAACACAGCCCTTGTACCCATCATTAAACTGTATAACAGCATCCAATGCACCAGATTTTAAAATTTTAAGGCACACGAAAACCTCTTTCGGTACCCTCTGCCAAATTATGCCATTAAAACATTCATTGGCATTCTGTGTCTTACCATGAAGGCACTTTGACAGAAGTTCTTTAGAACACAGTTCTAAATATGTAGGTTTAATTAAATTTAATACATCATTGGATAAGCCATTATATTTTTCTTTGGGCTTTTTGCCGCATGACAGTGCTCGCTGATAATAACACCAGCTATCTTTCCCGATAGGGCACTGTCCATGCATGGGTTTCTTGCCACTCGATGCACAGTGGTACAAGGCCGCAATGACGTTCTGTTGAAGTTTGAGTAGATTGCCTACATTACTTCGAACAGCAATTCCATAGTAATTTTGCAATCTGTCAATAAACGAATCGGTAAGTTTACCTTTACCAGATAAACTTTTATTTTTGGATTTCAGTTTGCGCAATCTCGCACCTACTCTTTTCTGAACATGCCCAATGCATTCCAGTATAGTTACGCTATCTTTCCCATATGTGTCTTTCACGCTGATGAAGCCTTTAGAATCCCCGTCTCCATAATAGTGTGAATACTTCAAACCTCGTTTCACAATTGATCGTTTGAAGATCCTGTTTGCGCCAACAGCTTCCATCTTTAATGAGGAACCTTTAAAATTGCTTCGACACACATGATCTGCTTCAAGCGTCTCGGATACAATACCTTTAGGCATTTTCGAAAGCTTTCTGCAGGTCGGACAATATGATGACATTATTTCAATGTCCACTACTTTGCCAGTGTCGATTGACAAAGCAGCAACACACCCATTCATAGAAGTGTAACCTCTACGCTGCCATGTTCCATCGACAGAAACACCGCATTCAGCTAATTTATTTTTAGATGAATGAATATTCAAAACTTCCTTAGCTGCCTTTTGCATCGACAGTTCACTTACTTCTGAAATCACAGACATAAGTTTATTCTCATGATTGGTGTATGCAGTTTTACTGAGCCTGGGTAAATTTAATGTTGCACATAATTTATATGCAGCAGAAAAACCTTTCCCAATTTGTCTCATGGCATAAACAAATCTTGCATTTATCTCAGGATAGTTTAATGTTTTCTTCGAGCTGGAAAATCCTGTGCAAAAGTCACAATGCTTACATTTTATTGCAAAACTTGAGCACAATCCATACCTCGAGTCTTCATGTAACAGCAAACCATCGTGGAAGCATTTGGGGCAACAAAGTTGTAAAATTGAGCATAGAAGGAGTTCTATGTCAATAATTCTGTTGCCGGTTAGCGGTTTATTTTCATATTCAGCAATTTCTTCATCTAGAATGGCAGAAAGGTTCAATTTTGAAGCACTGGCATTAGCAGTTACAGTACTATTTTTGCTATCATTTTTGGTAAAACCATTACCACGAAATTGTCTTTTTCTTTTAACACTAATTCTCCTTTTTGAATTTCCCATTTTAAACGAAAAAAATTGAGCTTTTCAACAATAAAAACAATCTTAATCAGAAACTTATAAGAATGAGAACAGAAACCAAAACAGATGTAAACAAACAATAACGATTCTCTTTTCTTGCCAGATTCAAGATAAAAATGTATTTAAAAACCTGTTGCCAAATGTATTTTCAAACATTCTGAAAATTCAGATTCATGTTTTAAAATTTATTTATTTTGTACCATTGTACATATAAAAGATATTTCGAAAAATAAAAACGTAAACAAACATTTCTTCCAACTTCCTGTCTGCAGAAATGCACTTCCGGTTTCAAAAATCAGCTAACGAGTAAAATTCAAATCCCTGTAACTTAAGTTCTAAATAAGGTATAAGCGAAATTCAAACACTATTAGAAAGAAAAAAGTTTAAAATTTAAACTGATGTTAAAATTAGAAAATCGAAAATTTTGGCAAAAATGACGTTTTAAAGGTGTACGGATACCTTAACATTTTAAAAATTCTTAGTGTTTTCCCAAGCATTTCTATTATTTTCAAGATTTAATCTCTTAAATTTTCAATTGCTTTCATTTTCTCAATATCACTATATTTGTATTCCAAAATTGATTTGAATTAATTATCATTTTTTATTATTATTTCAGCGTTTTCATTTTATGTGATCATGTAGACCAATTTTAGCATATAAGAAATACTTAGCAGGCTATATATTGTGCATTATTAAACTGATACTAGGGATCACCAAAATATATTTAGTATTTTAGAGCTTCTTACATGTAGTAATAATCTTTTCAAATAATTGAAGTTTCTCACTAGGAAGGTGATTGAAACCACATCTAGTTTTTATTAGAAAAATAGTGGTTAAGTAATTGACCGCAAAATGAGCAAGTACATAATTCATAGTTATTTAATATGAAAATAGGAGGAACTTCTAACACTGGTCAGAAAGAAAGATATTGTTATTTTAAAGACAATTTTCCCTAGGGTAAATGAGAACCTTATCAGGCAAAATATTATTAATCAGCAATAGTATTTTAATTCGTAAGAAGACTGACGTATTTACTATTATTAATCTTCAAGGCGAATATTTCTATTTCAATAAATGTTTTTCCCGAATGAAAGAAGGTAATCGGTCATATAGTAACTCTGTTTTAATTAGTTCAAAAATTCAAACTCTCTACAAGAATTAAGCTAAATGTAGAGTTTAAAGTCAAGTTTCAACATTTAAGCAAACCTTATTTTCTTTGAATAAAATCATGATTTATACTGTTATTTATAAACTTCTACAGTAAAATGAAACCTTAATTTTATTGAATGCAAGATTAAAATTACAAGTACTTTACTGTTGTAAATTTTAAGAAGAATTTCGGAACTACTTTAAATTTAAGTATAAATTCAGCTATACCAATTGTAATAGTACAAACAGATATTAGATGCATATTTTGTCATTTTCAAGAAAAAACAGTTTATTCTTACTAAATAGTTTTGAGTACTTAACAAGATGGTATGCGAAACTGTTCACAATACCATAACAATAACTTAGGCAACAAAAATGAAAGGTTAACAACCTGAGATAAATATTAATAAGAAATAAAGAAAAAAAAATATGTTTACCATCGGAATTTTCAGAAATAGAATTTTTCATTGTTATCGATTTAAGTTCAAACTCAAGATCTCTGTAAGGAAATTTAAATATTTTTTAAATATTTTGAATAAATCTGGAATTTATTTAAGCAGTATTAAATAGAATTTACAAAATTAAATTATTGTTACGAATCATAAATCAACATGAATTTAAAACAAATTTTATTACTAATAATTTTAAAAAAAATAGTAGCCAATAGTAGTTTCATTCTGTAGTAGCTTTTGTAATAGTACAAAAATGGTAGTTTCTTTCTGTATTAAAAATGGTACAAGAATTTAAAAGAAATCAACAAACAAACACTTAACAAACAGTATTTTATTCTTGAAAGAGCCGGTCTTCAACAGATTAAAAATGTAATATTTTTCTTCATTTTCGGCATAGGAAAGTACTAAAAGCTATATCATTTATATCGTTTTTATAGTGTCCTTATTAATAAAATACCTAATAACAACAAAATATTCCGAAGTGACAAACAATTTTGTTAGAAACTAAATTACAAATTTTAGACTGTCTGAAGAGAGATGAAGGTCCCAAACTTGTTTGCAATTCTTTAGGTTTAAACGATGTTATTATATAAAGAATTGGAAAAAATGTGAATACCATCCGATAATCAATAATTTCTGTATCGAAGCTCAGTTCCAAAACATCTTGTAGACGAAATCCTATCATAAAGAAAACGGAAATAATACTTAGTGTTTTGAATAGATTTACTGAAAAAAAAATACTTATGAATGGGAAAATTATAAAAGAGAAAGTACTTAGAATATATAACCAACTTCAGAAATCGGAATCATCAACAAGTCTTCAGGCTATAAAGTAACTGGAATTTATTGCATGAGAGAGATGACTGATAGGTTTTCTAAAAATACATGCATTTAAAAATGTAAAAATTAAAGAAGTATCGCCATCAGACAAAAATGCTGCAAACGGCGTTCCGGATTAACTAGCAAAAATAATTAATCAGAGTGGTTTTACTGCCGATCACATATTTATTGCCGACAAAAAGATGATTAGTGTGAAAAAAAATGCCTATCATGAAAGAAATGCCTAAATATGAAAAATCAGCTGTGTCTTCTGAAATTAAAACTCCATCAAATGCAATTGGTGGCGTAACATGGAAATGGCTGGCATCGATGAATCGAAGCGAGAAACATCTTTGGATGAGGAAGATTTGATCAAATTTATGAAAATTTATGACAATAAAGAAGTCTATAATGACGATGTGAAAGGAAAATTTTAGGTATTAACAGTTGATTTAATTCATGTGGGCTAGAAAATTTACTACAAGAATCGAACATTAATATTTCAACGTAATCTTTAGTTTTGTGCATCTGAATATCAAGAATTATAAAGGACACTTGTGTGAAAAATTAAAAATACAGCTGCTAATAACAGACTTTGCCAGAATAAGAACAAAAAATTCCAACATAGGTCGATAATAATTATAGAAATGTTTCAATTGAATTGAAACCTACAGCTGTGCTAGATATATCTGAAACATTTACTGATGTTAATATTTTTGATCCAGTCGTAATGAATATGCACACTTGTTATCAAGTAACAATGAACAGTTGTAACATTGAATTTTATTCCTAATTTCAGTTTAAATTCTTATGGACTGAATTTTCTCTGTACACGTATTATAATTTTTTTATAATAAAAATCGCTTTATTTTATAAATATGTAATATAGATTTCATTTATTTTTTTGTATGGCGTCTTGAAAAAATATTTAGAGTTTTTTTTTTCTTGCACGATATCTTAAAATTTTGAACATATTCTTAAATTTACCATACGTGGCCCCTAATTTTTAAGCATTTTTTTCCTTATTCTGTTTTCTAAGGAACGTGACTACCATGTAAAAATAGTTAGATACATATACATAATTTAAAAGCGATGTTCTTGTAGGATAATGTTTCAATTTTCATTTTTTGCAGAAATTCATTTGATGATTAAGAATATCAATTATATATATTTTTCATATTATTACTATTTCTACTTTCATTAAGGTTCAGTTGCTTTTAGAACTATTAAGCAGTTCAATATAAAAAGCATTAGACATTCACTGGTCGTTTCTAATGTTATTAATTAATTGATGTCATGGTCAATACGTCTATAGTTTACATAAAGAAAGTTAATTTGTATATTTTTTATCAAAATCGTTAATACAAATTCTATAAGAAGAAATAATTTTTTCTTAAAAATTGTATTTGAATATTTCCAAATCCATTTCAACAGATGTTACAAAATATAGCCAGAAAACATTTAACATTGTTTTATAAATCTTCTCAAAATATTATATTTAAACAAAAACTTGATTTGTCATATAATACCTTATAAACTCTACAATAACACTTTTCTTTTAATATTTACTACGTAATGCACATATTTAAATCACTTAAGATGCATTATTTTTTTCTATCTGTATGAAGGCATCCATCATCTGTTAGTGAAAGATTTCAATGTAAACCTGAATTTCGAAAATATCATTTTAAGACATACTGCAGAGGAATTCTATATAAGCAAGAATTTCAACAGATAGTAAACACATTATAAGAATATTTTTTAAAGAATTAAATGAGAGAACTTCGACTTAGATTCTAAGTTATAGTTCTTATTTGATTAAACTTCATTTTTAGAAAATAACTATAATCAGCTAGACATAGCACTAAATTTAAGATATTAGCATAATTTCAAACTAAGAAACTAAATCAGAAAGAACTATGAGCAAAATGAATCATGAAAACATTTGCTGTTTAAAATATGTAGTGTATAAAAAGAATTATAATTTATGTTAAGTATATATATATATATGCATATATGTCAACAGAGTAGGGATGGGGGTATGAGTATTGTAATCTCTCCACATTCCACAAGGATTGCTGAACAGAGCAAAATTAAAACTATAACGATTTTGATTTTATTTTCCCTTACTCAAATTAATATTAGAAATCCCAAACTTGACATTTTCATCTTGAAAATAAACAATGAAATGAGAAATTAATTTTGAGATATTAATAATGATAGTAGAGAGTTCCGACCCGTTCATCTATCTATCTATCTATCTATCTATCTATCTATCTATCTATCTATC
>BMAW01113452.1:0-25749 GCA_019974015.1 Nephila pilipes
TTCTTTTTGGATTTATTCTAACATCTTATTTTTAGTTCCGAAAAAAGACTTATAGTAACTTTTGCAGTTCTCACAGCTGGACAGGAATTGTAACACAGTTATTAGCCTAAAAAGAAAACTAAAATGTGATGCTAAGGAATACGTCATTTCATTTAATTAACATATAAAAATTTTGCATTTCAGATGCCGTTTGTAACACAACTAATTTCTCATCATAGCATCAGCATAAATCTAAAATTTTGGAAGATTCTGGTCAAAAGTGTTTGAGTTATCTAGTCTTAAATCTGTTATTCCTATTGGTAAATAAGAATGAAAATGTGAATTGAATTATTACATTGCATTTACATTGTACGTTCAGAAATTTTATGTTTGAAATTACAAAAATGTTTACTCACCATTTTTAAAAAATATTTACGCAAATCGATCGATAATTATTTTTCCATTTCAAAAATATACAGATCAATAGAAGAATAAATGTAATAAATCAGGAATTACTCAATTGCAGTTACAAAAAAAGTGTTATGTAAATGAGGAAGTTATTAACATGAGAACTAATAATTCGTTAGAATATTAACATTAGAATAAATAATTCAAATAATTTTCAATACCATAAGCAAATAGAGAAGTTAGGGAACTGAATATTTAAAAATAAGCTTATAACCTAACTAGATTGTTACCTTTTTTTTCATTGTAAATGGCTGTGGTGATATCGTAACAAATTAAAAATTATTGCATAACTTTAATTAACCTATGATTATTATACTAGCGCTAAATTTTTTAATTATAATTGAAGATAGAAGATTTCTTAAAGGTCATTTTTGTCATTTTGTGTTAAGGGTCGTCATTAAAAATATAAACATCAAATCAATCTATCCTGTAAATAAATACGTCAAATAAATATTGTATACATCAAAGGTTAATAAATGTGCCAAAAATTGATAACTTTTCACGTATTTATTAACATTTCTATACCCTTAAAATAACAGGAAGAAATGTCTATTAAAGGAAGCGGTTTCATACCATCTAGCCCTTAAAATATAAATCCACACTTAAGAATTTCAGAAATAAAGATTTTTTTAAGCATCTCCGATTGCTATTCACCATTCTATAAGCGCCAACCCTTTTAGAATAATACAAGAAAGACTTATAATATAATTTATTACTGATTTGAGTCTCTCAATCGACTAATTTAATGCATGACACATAGAACATATCAGAAAATCATTAAGCTAATAAGAACGAACATTTAGAACAAAAAACTACACATGTCATAAAAGAAATTAATACGTTATATAACCTAAATATTACTCTTATCATAATATGGTAATTAAATCTTTATTGTAAACTATCATAAAAAAATTCTTATTTGTTACATTTTAGACGATTATTTAGTATAATGCATTACTCTTTTATCACAGTCTAATTTAATATTCTCAATCATAAATCGTAGCTGTTAATAGAAATGTTCCGAAAATTATTCCAAAAAACAATTTTATTTGAATTTTCCGAGTGCCTAATTTAACAACCTTTCAAAATGCTGTCCCCCCCCAAAAAAAAAACAATGAAATTATTTTTTAGAAATGGTTTATTTGATAGTATTTATAATCACAATTTGCTGTGAAAACTCAAACTTTTTTACAGACTTAAGACAAATATGGACAAAACGAAATAAATTTAAAAAAAAGGTTTTATATATGCACATTCGCATTAGTACATTCCGATGCAGTGATACCGTCTGCACTGGAAGTTCAAGAAATAATATCAATTATGAAAGAAACTTTAGTTGTAAAATAATCTATATTTTATTTATTAATTTAAAGAAATGTTTTTGTCCTTTTTGAAAATTACATTTCATTATTTAAAAAAGTCGTGTGACAACAAAAATTAACAATTTTGTATATTAGATTGAAATTATTTTCTCAAAAGAAAAATTGCTTCACTGTTTTAGCAAAAAAATGGCTTATAAGTTTACTATTTATGTTATTCAAGCGGAGAGACAGACTGGAAATAACAATTTATGAACAGGAAATTGTAGCCTACAGCATAAGCTAAAAATAAATAATGCTTCATTTCATTTTAGCTTTTGATAACTGAGTTGCATCAATACAATTTTGTGTTCATTTTTATCTTCTTAATGCGTCAAATAAAGGTATCTTTATTAAATTTTTTTAATTGAATCAATTATTGAAATTCTAATAAAAAAATTTAAAACTAATTAAATTGAATTCTAATAAAGTGCACGAATCTCTGATATAAACTAAAGCAAGGAATAATATACAACAAACATTTTCACATCTTAATTAGACACAGATAGAGCTAAAGTTTTCAATATTTCCATGCAATTTTTATTCTATTATGTATTTAGTAAAAGATTTTAATACCTATAAGTGATATTTATGGTCTTCTGATTAAAAAACGTAACATTTCAAGATATAAAAGATCTCCTAAATAATATTTTCAAATAAAGCATAGTATTTTTGTATACATAGATATGAAAATAACTGAATCAGTAACTGAATTTAAAACTTTTCGAATTTTAGATATTAAATTATGTTTAGTTATTTCGTTAAGCGAAATTGCTATATTCATAAAAGCATTTTAAGTAACCCCAAAGTTTTAATTTACATTTTAAATATATATCTACAAAAAGTACTTAAATAAGACTTTTTACTTTCAGATATGCAAATTTGAAAAATTGAAACTATTTATATTTTTTATAAATGCATTGTATTATGAAGGTATTCAAAATTTTTTAAAAAAATTTAATCAAAAAGGAAACCCATTTATTAGCTATCGTATACCTACAACTTTTCATATTTAAAAACAAAACTCATATTTTACACACTAAGTTAATTAACAATAGTAATCAAGTCTAGCTTATCTAACAAAAAGTGACAGTAAACATTAGAGATATGAGCTACATATCTTACAATTATGAGTTCATTTAATACTGAAAATAATCATTCAGAACTAAATTTATGCATTCAAAGTGAGTATAAGCTATTAATGATAACAGAATATGTAATAAAAAATGTAATACTTATGATGTATTGTATTTCCCAAATGGCCAATATGTGTCAAATAACACTGCCTTGATTTACTATTAATCTTATTCTTCTATAAAATGCGCACCCGTTGAATTTTTAAAAAAATTCAATACACCTTCTTTTTTAAAATTATAAATACATCACAAAATAGAACTAAACTATTAAACTTACGCAATAATAAATTTTTCAATAAAACAAAATGAATTTTGCATGTTAAAATATTCGCGATTTAATTAGTATACTTTTGTATAAGTATATTGAAAAAAATACATTCATAATTTGTGTAACGTAGGTCGAATTTAGAACGGTTTGTGCTCTGAGGCTGATTACATTTACGCATTTGCAACTTTGCATGAATGTCATAATGTTGAAGTTGGAGAAATAATAAAAAAATATACAAACAAGAACGTTTTCATTCATAGTATTTGAATTTATTTTCTCTAGAGAAATTTGCGAAAAATCTAAAATGGAAATGTTTAAAAAGTTAATACTTTGCATTTATTATGAAAATTAACGCATCTGATAACTATAAATATAGACATTTTTTGATTCCTTACTGCAACTAATTACACTCATTGGAGGGATAACTTTTACTTCTTTTCGGAAAAACATAAGCACTAAAATGGGATTATTGTAACATATTCATTTCCATCCAGAGAAACTTAATACAAATATTGCTGTTAAAACTACAGCTTTTCTATAACACTATAGGTATCGCCTTAATACACAATCTAACAGGATATTACATAAAATATTTTAAACTGAAATCTAAATTCTATACATGAATAAAATACAACTGAATATAAAGAGGGAAATTTAAACAAATATTATTCTTAAAAAAAATGGCCCTTTTTCAAAAAAAAAAAAAAAAAAAAAAAAAAATACTGATTAAATAAAAGTGAGCTTTTGCAAAAGTTAATAACCCATTAAATTTTATAACATTGAAGTTATCTATGAAGTATTCGTTATTATGAAATTCCAGAATTTAAAAAATATTTAAACAATTAATGATTTTTGAAAATGCACAAACAAAATTAACGGTGACAAAACAATTCAGTACAATCTAACTTACTTCCCCTTCTTATTGAGTCTTTCGAAATTATAATAATCCAGTTGACGAAAAACATGCAGACTGTTTTTCACATTGAAGACGGAAGGAGTGAAACACTCCTTCAATTTATTTCTATCAATTTCAACCGTATTTCCACCTCGAGCCCAGCGTATTGATGATATTTCGGCACTGGAAGCAAGTATGAAGAGCATGCGAGGAAATGAATTTCCACGTAACTCTTCTACCAACGCCTTAGAAATCATTGTTGAACTGAAGGTGTCGCACAAAATAATCCAGTCAGGGTTCATATGACAAATTTAGGCTAGAGCACACCCTTTTATAACTTCGGATAAGACCGTTGGTTCCTGCCACCTGCTAACGGACAAAACGATCTTCTTCTGAACAACGCACGAAATGGTAAATTTCTTATTCTTCGTTATTCTTGACACCTGCTGTTCCATATAGATCATACAGTCTTTTACAAGAATGTCTTATATAGCGTAGAAGAATATAGCGTAGTATCAGAACACCCGAACACTAATTTAGAACAAATGTAAGTTGTTGTAAGTTGATGATGATGTTATTACTGTAAAAGAAAACTATTTTTATTCGGAGATTTAAACCATTGCATTATGATATGGATTATTAATTTTTTCCGATGAAATTAATGCTTTTTGTATATTTTAAGGGGTCACTTCGCGCAACATTTTATCTATATACATAACGTTAAAGATGGACAAGTTTAAGGAACATTTTTTAAGAAAATAACTGCTCATACAATCACCAGTTTTTGTCTGTTTATTTATTGTATTATTATTATTATCAGCTTAATAATAGATTTTAAATAAAACATTCAAATCAACTTTACTGTTTAAAATGTACATTATGGTCATCATTTTCAAACTGTTTATATGTTCCTCCACATAAGAATTTTTACAAAATAACTAATCAAACTTTTGAAATATGCTCCCATTTAAATAATAACAGTAAAATAAATACATACAAAAATTGATGACTGTGAGACCCGTCATTATTTGAAAAAATTGTTCCGTAAACTTGGAGAGATTTAACAATACGGGGGACGGATTTATGCCTCGTGAAGTGACCTTCCTTTAACAGGTACAATAACAAATAAGCTTAAAACTTATAAGAAACACGAAGACACACACAGAGAATACATATTTAGCTACTGTATATGTAACCGATTTATTTTTCAATTTTATTTATGTATCCGTTTCAAAAGACTTTTTCTATTTATATGATTTTATTACATTTAGAAGAAAGCGAACTAGTTTCCATATTTTTTAATGTGTCTTCGCGGAGAATAATGCTGAATTCAATGTAATAAATTATTTTAGCAAAGCATTTAATTTTATTAAATGAAGATACGTTAAAACAGTTTAAGGGAATTAATGGTTTTGTAGCACGATTAAAAATTTAAGTGAATATTAACGGGAATAAAGATTTTAAAAGATATGTAAAAATTTCTCCAAAAAGTCAAATTTCAGTGAAATTTATAACTTCTGGTAAGGAATCAATCTTAACAGATTTGAAGGTAGATAAATTAGAGCATTTTCAAAAAACCTTTTTCATAATTTTCTGAAATTCTTCAATCTTGATATTTTGTATACTGATCTTAAAATCATGCGACTTAAGATTATCAGGACAAGAATATAGAAAGAATAGAATTTTAATATATCTGAACTATGCTATATTAAATTTTTTGCTCAATTGATCTTATATTGTTTTTGGAAAGGGTAATAGAAAACAGATTAAAGTTTTATCTGTTCCATCATTTTTTTTAATTCAACGATACAGTTCCACAGTATGAGTTTATTCCTTTATGTTTTAATAGAAATGCTTTCATTTACGACAAATATATGAGCCTCTAAAAGTTAGATCATAATAAGTATTTTGATGCTCACTTTTAAAAGATTGAAAACATTGGTAAAGAATGTGATTTGTATAGTTGATCTCAAGTAACGTCAGAAAACACCTTACAAAATTTAACACACCATAACTTTTTTTTATACACCTGACTTTTACAATGGTTGTTCAAAACGTACCCTGATTAGAAAAGGGAAAAGTTATAGGATAGCTCACTGGAGAATTGTCCAGTTATCGTTTTCCTTTACTGCAAGTCCATGCACATGACAACTTTCGCGATACGCTCAACGACAATAACTTTCAAAAATCAATTAAAAAAATAATCACTAATTTTTTTGACCTACGACATCCTCATCGTCTTCTTTTCAGCAAATTCACTCGATTTTCGGTGTACAATTATGAATACATAAGACATTGATGGTTTGGAATTCAAGTAAGCTACCACAAAATGCCTCCCATACAATTTCCATCTTATGTTAATTCGTAAAATCCAACCAAGTGTATTTCTAGTTTGTATGGAAAATATAAATGATATTAATCATTTATTGAGAATCACAATGAGGTCTGTTGTGCCCCTGACCGCTTTTGTGAAAATGCGCTGTTGTCGCCTTGCAATGCAAAAAAAAGCGCAGACGCGACTGAGCGCGCAGAGTGTGCAGTTGAAATAAAATGTGAGAAAATTTATACAGTCCACTTAGTGTGTGTTATTTTAATGAGATCAGTTTCAAAAAAGGAGCTATCGAGGGCGAAACATGGTCCGAGGAGCCGGAGTAAGCCGGAAATCGTGTGACTATTGTGATTAACATTATCGAAGGATGAGTTTGTGTGTTAACAGATTTGCATCTATTTGAGTGCTCCAAACATAGAGGATTTATAAAGTAATACTTCCTGGTCTCGTAACAACAGTCCCGGCAATGAGGTAGGAGCAGTTTTAAGTTTTTTTTTTTTTTTGAGTAAAAAACTAATTAAATTCCCGAGTTGAAGTTAATTTTGTTTTTGATGAGTTTAAAAAAAAAAAAATTGTTAGTGATAATATTGTTCTTGAATTAGTGTATTTTTGTTATAACTTAAAATGTCGGGTATAGCAAAGTTAAAGAAAGATGAATTAAGAATCGTGGCCGAGGAAATCGGTTCAGTTGTTAACGAGGGTATGAAAAAGAGTGAATTAAGGCGTTTTATTGAGGATAGTGATGTGTTCAAAAATGACAACGAAGCTGTTAAAAGTGCTGTAGAGGATGTTTCAGAAAATAGAAATAAAAAATCCGATCAGGATGGTGAAATAGAAATAGAGCGTTTAAAAATTGAAAGAATTAAATTGGAATTACAATGAGCGCAAGTGAAGGTTAATGGAAATAATACTTCTTATGATCAGGGGTGTTAAAGCGAACCAGAAGAATCACTGGATAGCTTAATAAAAAGTGTGAGGACGTTGACTATTAATCCGCCAAGTAGGTCCCAAGATTGGGGTTACTTATTTACTTCGTTAGAGAGAGCATAAAGTACTAAAAAGGTACCTGAGAAATTTAAAGCTGAGATTTTGTTGAATTTGTTAGGGCTAATATTTGTTAGCTGCTAATATTTTAACTTATATAGAGGAAAAATATTTAAACAATTACGACGAAGTGAAATCTATCGTTTTGAGAGAATTTGAGCCAACCGCGCAAGCAGTATTAGAGAATTTTCGAAACGCTTCTGGAGTAAATGAAACTCACGTGCAATTCGCTTCGCATTTAACAACTAGTTTCGAATGCTATTTAAAATTGAGAGAAGTAGCGGACTTCGAAACCTTGAAGCAACTAATAGTATCGGATAAATTGTTCCAAACTTTAGATAGAGATATAGCCACGCATATTAGCATAAGACAAAATCAAAAATGGTTTACCCCTCTTGAGTTAGGCAAAGAGTGTGATTTATATTTTGCATTAAAAGCGAAGCCCTTAAATGAGAAGAGAAAAGACCAAAAAATTTATAATAATAAATTTAAAACTGCATCTAAAGTATTTTTCAATGAGGTAAAAAATAAAAATTGTGATATATGTCTGAAAGATGAAAATCATCCGGTTTATGCTTGTCCGCGATTTAAAGCACTGTTGGTTCATAAGCGAGTAGAGGTAGTGAAAAATAAAAAACTTTGCTTCAAATGTTTAATGCCCAATTGCAGTGTTAAAAGATGCTCGTACAGAAATTGTTTTTGTGGCAAAGCTCACAATAAACTAATTCATTTTCCTAAAGAAGCAAAAAGTGTTTTGTCTACGAATGCGGATGCGTCGGATGTTGTAAATAATTCGCCGTCGGGGGGAAAAATACTAAGCAAAGCTCTACTCTCTGCCCCAATGAGTGGATTACACCTTCCGTTGGAACAAATTTAATCGAAAATAAAAATGTAATCTTGTCTACTGTAAAATGTTTGATAAATGACAGATGTTCGCAGTGGCAGGAAATGAGATGCATGCTCGATGTAGGCTTGCAGATTTTCGTAATGACTCAGCAATGCTTGCAAAGGTTAACTACAACTAAAAACTGAAAGGATAAATCAATCTATTTTTTGCATTAATAATGCTTCGCTGGCAGTTAATCGCAGAGTTACAGCAACTGTGGCGAATAAAAAAAGTTTTGAAAGAAATATTTCCATGTTGGTAGTACCAAAAATAACGGATTTAATTCCTCATCAAAAATTAGATACGTGTGTGCAAATTTCAAAATCTATTGAACTTGCGGAAACTAATTTTAATGTGACGGGAAAAATAGATATTTTAATTGGTGCTGAATACTATTATGATATAATAAGGCCTGGTAAATTAATTGTAAAGAATGCGAATATGATGTTACAAGATTCGGTTTTGGGGTATATTGTGGGAGATAGTATTCCAAGATCAAATAAATTAGATTCTAATTATTGCGGTTTAATATGTGGAGCAGATGACTTAAATTCAAACTTGAGAAAATTTTGGTAGATTGAGGAAATAGGAAACGATCTACCTAAGAGAAAAGAAAATTCTGAATGTGAGGAACATTATGCGCGAACGTATTGGAGAGATAAGTCAGGAAAATATATTGTGACTATGCCATTTAAAGAACATCCTTCATATTTAGGGAATTCAAAAGATATTGCTGTAAAGCGAATTGAATCGCTATGAACTCGTTTGTCTAGACACCAAGTGTATTTAAACTTGTATTCCAATTTCTTAAAGGAATATGAAGAATTAGGACATATGACTGAAGTCAGAGATAGTGCTGAGGTCGGTGTGACATATTATATGCCTCATAAAAGTACAACAAAATTGAGAACAGTATTTAATGCTTCCACCTTGACTACTAGTGGAAAATCCTTAAACTCCATTCAATATAACGGTGGAGTTATCCAAGATGATTTGTTTACATTATTAGTGAGATTCCGTAAACACATCTTTGCATTTACGGGAGATATTCGTCAGATGTACCGCATGATTAATATAGATGAGAGTCAAAGAAACATCCAAAGAATTTTGTGGAAGGAGGGCATTAATGAACCGGTTAAAGTATACCAACTTAATACCGTAACATATGGAACAATTAGTGCTCCCTTCCTAGCGATGCGAATTCTGAAACAAATTTCGCTTGATGAAGGAAAAAACTTTCCAATTGCTGCATCGGTCCTGTGTGAGGACTTTTACATGGACGATGTTTTGAGTGGTGCAAATACATTAGAGGCGGCAAAAACTCTGCAACATCAGCTCATTGAGATTTTAAAAACCGTTCAAATGTCATTACACTAATGGTGTGGGAATAATTCTGAGCTCACACCAATAACGGAAAACGAATACGAATTCTCATCTACGGATGAAATAAAAACTTAAGGAATTTTCTGGAAGTCTAGAAAGGACTGTTTTACATTTAAGGTAGAAGTGGAGCAAAATGCTCATCCTACTAAAAGATCAGTTTTATACATCATCGCTAGACTTTTTGATCCACTTGGATTGCTTGGTCCAGTGATCACGAAGGCCAAAATTTTCATGCAACAATTGTGGTTGCTGAAAATTTATTGGAGTGAGGCGCTTCCTACGAAAGAAGCTTGTGAATGGAAAGAATTTGTGAAATCTTTAATGATGTTGAACGATATGAATATTGAAAGATGCATTGTGATTCAAAACGCTTAAGTGATTGAACTCCATGGCTTCTGTGACACGTCCGAAAAGGCGTATGGGGCTGCAATATACGCTAGAACGGTCAATTCAGTTGAAGTTAAAGTAAAGCTAGTTGCGAGCAAGTCGCGTGTAGCTCCAATTAAGCAGATAACAATACCTCGATTGGAGTTATGTAGTGCTGTTTTATTGACAAAATTAATGCATTAAGTACAGAATGCATTAAAAATGAATATTGCATCAGTCTTCTATTGGTCAGACTCTACAATAGTTCTTTCGTGGATGAAAAAAGAATCTAGGGAATTAAAGATTTTTGTGGCAAATCGAGTAGTGATTATTCAAGAGTTTACCAAAATAAACCAGTGGCATCATGTTTCTTCGGATTTAAACCCCGCAGATATCATTTCGAGAGGACTTGATCCAGAGAAAATTCAATTAAGTGACTTGTGTTGGTTCGGTCCATCCTTTCTTCAAGAGTTCCTTGTGAACTTCCCTGGTGATAGCTACGATCTTCATAATAGTAAGTTATACCAAAGAGAGTTAAAGGATCATTAAGGAGAACCAGTTTGTCTTTTAGTGCACAACAGTGAGATCCTTCCCATTATTAATATGTTAAGTGTTCTTCATTTACGAAACTTCAAAGAATAATTGCATGGTGCATGCGATTTAAGGAAAATGCAAGAAATCCCTTACAGATAACTACTGGCAACTTAACTGTACTTGAATCATCTGCAGCTTTAATTTGTTTAGTGAGAAGTGTGCAATTTGTGTATTTTTCAAAAGATATTCAGTGTATTGAAAGGGGAAAAATTATCCAATTCCAGTAAATTATTAAATTTGTCTCCATTTCTTGACGAGAAAAATGTACTCCGTGTTGGCGGAAGACTGTAACATTCTGAACTACCTTTAAATCATAAACATCCTATGTTAATCCCTAATAACTGTAATATTTGTGATTTGATTATTGATCATTATCATGTGTTTTATCTCCATACAGGAGGCCACACTGGCTAACTTACGTACACAATTCTGGGTCACAAATGGTAGATCCACAGTTTAAAGAGTATTGAATAAATGTTTAAAATGCCTTAAGGTAAGTGCTAAGGCTAAAAACCAAATGATGGCAGATTTTCCTAGTGCCAGAGTTAACATTTCTAGAGTATTTTCTAAAGTCGGTATTGATTTTTGTGGACCATTTAGTATTAAGTTGTTTTCTGGTCGATTTAAAAAATTGTATAAATGTTATGTATGAATATTTATATGTTTTGTTATTAAAGCAGTTCATCTTGAAATTGTAAATAGTTGTAGTTAAGATGCATTTATGGGTGCTTTAAAACGATTTATTTCCCGTAGAGGAAAACCTAGTGATATCCTATAGAGATAATGGTAGAAATTTCGTTGGAGCAAATAATGAATTAAAGAAAATATTAAAAGATTTGTTCAATAAGGAAAATACAAGGAAAATTGAAACATTCAATGCCTCAGAAGGCATCATTTGGCATTTTAATCCACCTGCTACCCCTCATTTCGGAGGTTTGTCAGAAGCAGGCATTAAATCATTAAAATCGCACCTAAAAAGGGTTATAGGTTCTTACTTATGAAGAATTGAGCACCCTTGTTAAACAAGTAGAGGCAATATTAAATTCTAGATCTCTTAGTAGTATTTCTAGGGATCCTAATAATGATTTTATTCTCACCCCAGCCCATTTTTTTTAGGTGGATCGTCGTTAACAGCATTACCAGATCCAGATTTAACAGAGGTATCAATGAATAAGTTAAATAGACGGCAATTGGTACAAAAGCTTACTCAAATATTTTGGAGAAAATGGTCATCAGAGTATTTAAATCGTTTACAATCGCGTGTCAAATGGCACAAAGGTGAGAAAATATTTAAAGAAAATGAAATTGTACTGGTAAAAAATGAGGATAACTTTAAAACTCTTAATTGGAACCTAGCAAAAATAATTAAGGTCCACGCAGGAGAGGATAATATAATAAGAGTTGTAACATTGATATCAAACAGAGGTATATATCAACGTCCTGTAAACAAGATTATTAAATTACCTTTTTATGATTGATTGTCAATTTGAATTGTATATGTATATGTGTTACTATTCATTTTTATTGTATTTAATTGTTTCAATATTTTATCTATTGTGAATTAATAAAGTATATTTTGTATTATGTTGAAAATTTTTCAAATTTGTCAAGACGGGCAGTATGTTGTGCCCCTGACCGCTTTTGTGAAAATGCGCTGCTGTCGCCTTGCAATGCAATAAAAAGCGCAGACGCGACTGAGCGCTCAGAGTGTGCATTTGAAATAAAATGCGAGAAAATTTACAGTCCACTTAGTGTGTGTTATTTTAATGAGATCAGTTTCAAAAAAGGAGCTATCGAGGACCAAATAAGGTCTGAATTTCTTAATGGAATATAGGCTCTTTAAATATGGTACGATACTGCGTTAATATTTTTAGTACTTTGTCATGTAAAATACAAAAGAAAATAATATTTTACTTTAAAATTAAACATTTTTTAAAATAGTGGATTTTTTTTTTTAAAAAAAGGGCAATGACTTGAAATCTCATTGAAAAAATATTCAGTTACGCAATTAATAAAACAGTAAATCTCAGTAGGTAATAAGAAAGTGACATTGTTGTGAAGACATATGATAAGTTGGCTTTGATGACATCGATGATGGTATATAATGCTAATTTGATCGTAACAGATTACATATAGTGTACAGTGTACTAGACAAATTAATATAGAATTAAAACTCAATAGATAATAAGAAAGGATATTGTTATGCAAGTTCGTAGTCAGTTAGCATGGATTACACCTGAGTTGGCATTTAATGCAAATTTCAAGTTTGTAATAAAAAATATAAAATTCTATTTAAAGTACTGTGTGCTAGTGTATATTGATACCAACTTAGATTTGTTACCATAAGATGTATTGAAGATTTAGCATATGACGTATTCTTTATTTAAGCTAAATATAATTTCACTACATGTCTAGAAAGCAATGGGACTTTCTCAAGAAAATATATGTGTGGCAAACCTGGAGATGTTGAGCTATTCGCGGTTTTCTCTTCACTAATCTCGAATATTTTTTATTATTTGAATTGCACAAAAATACAACTATTTGCAAACGAAATGAAATGTGATAACGTAAATTAGATGAAGATAAGAAATGTAATGAATTGAATTAGGGACAGTGATATATAAGCGAAACAGAATTGAAAGGAAAACGAAGGGAGACAGATGATTACGACAAGCTGATAGTTGTTTGTGCATTGGAGTGAATTGTTGTAAGTAATCTTCAATAGTAAAATTGGTAGAATTGACTCCTGCCTAGAATAATAGGAGTCGAATCTGCGTTATTCAAAAAGTATTTGAATCTGTTAAAGAGACTTGATAAGTTAAGTCATAATTGTTTAATAATGACCTGGAATAAATTCATTTAATTCTCATTCATTTCTTTCCTTTTCTAATAACTCTTGTAATAGCTCTGGAGTTTTCCTCTAAACAGGTCCAATGACTCAAAACGGGTCTCTTTTAACACAGGTACTCTTTTTTTCGGAAAAAGAAAATTTACAGGGTACTAAATCAGTGAATATGGAGCATGTGTTTCTGTGATGCAATCCATTTGTAAATCAAGGACTGGTTTGTCAAAACATTTTTGTTATAGTGCTGGTTGTTAGAGAATGAGGTATAAAAAAATTCCAGAACGCTGGTAAAATGATTCCATTATTCCAAGACAGTGTTCTTCTTGAAGCGCTTTTTGGTTAAGCAATGGACTGTTACACTGGAACCTTTTCCATATTCTCCGACGTAGCCCTCTGTGACATTTTCCTTAAGTCATTGGTGGTCGCTACGATGAAAAAATCACTGTTAATAAAACAGCAATCAGAAAATGAACTGCAATACGCTTTAGAACAGTAAAAAAATAAATAGAGCGATGTGTGTGTGCCGATAAGGAATACATTGAAGTATACAAATCTCTCATACATTGTAAGCAAATACCCTTAATTAAGTCTCGTCACTTTAAAGACATAAACTGCTGTTTGTAGAAAATGCAACACCATGAAGGAATCATCAGAATCAAATGAAATTCGCAGCAAATGTCAATTATAGGATATTATGCAAATTAATAAAGTTTCAGAGCCATCGCGCGTGCGCGGCGCGCGCAGCGCCCTCTGAATTGATGCTGAAAGCGTATAAATAAAGTGCTGTAGCGGGACGTTGAAAAAAGTCTATGATTATTTGTTAGTGGCAAACGTTTAGTGAGACCTGAGTATGCCTCCACGACGGAAGAATAAGAAATTCAAGCAACTTACGGAGTTTGAACGAGGGAGGATAATCGGCCTTCGAGAAGGAGGATTTTCCTATCGCGCAATAGCAGCTCGTATGCAGCGGAACAGTTCCACAGTGATGCGAGTTTGGAAGCAGTGGACCGACGAGCACCGAACAACTCGAAAAACAGGCACTGGACGACAGAAGGTGACGTCAGAGCGCGATGATCGACACCTGCTCCGCATGGCGGTGAATGATCGCACAGCTTCCTCCAGGCAGCTGGCAGCACGTTGGTCTACTGCTACAGGTGTACAATTGTCGGCTTCGTCAATTCGTCGTCGTCTGCTGCGCCGTGGATTGCGTGCAAGGGTGCCTTTATACAGGATTCCCCTCACGGCGAATCATCGACGGCTGCGGCGGCAGTGGGCTCTTGAGCACAGAGACAGGCGAGCTGATTGGCACCAAGTTGTCTTTTCAGATGAATCACGCTTCAATTTGTGGACCCATGATGGCCGTGTTCGTGTTAGACGTTATGCCGGTCAACGCTGCCTTCCTGAGTGTATTATTGAACGACATAGTGGTCGAACACCCGGAGTTATGGTCTGGGGTGCGATTTCGTATCATGGACGATCCAATTTGATACGAATTGAGGGTAATCTCAATAGCAACAGGTACGTCCGTGAAGTGCTACAGCCCGAAGTCGTTCCTTTCCTTCAAGGCATCCCTGGAGCTATCTTTCAGCAGGATAATGCACGCCCACATGTTGCGCGGACTGTTCGAGACTTCTGTTCAGCACAACGCATGCAACTTCTTCCTTGGCCTGCTTATTCACCGGATATGTCGCCTATTGAGCACGTGTGGGATATGGTTGGTCGGCGTCTCGCTCGTGATCCGCGTCCTGCAGTTTCCAAAGACGAACTTTGGTTGCGCATACAAGCGATATGGAATTCTTTTCCTCAAGCAGATATTCAACATCTGTTTGACTCCATGCCACGTCGTATAGCAGCACTTATTGCAGCGCATGGTGGCTGCACCAAATACTGATTTCGGACGCTTAATTTGTTTCTTTTGTTTTGAAAATTTCTTCATTTATTTGTATCAGTACAAGTCGTTTCTGCATTAAATTTCATTTGATTCTGATGATTCTTTCATGGTGTTGCATTTTCTACAAACAGCAGTATAAATCATATGAGACAAATATTGTTCACGATAGGAACACAAAACGCACATCAGTCCATTTAAGCTTAAGCTTTTCCTACTTAGAATACATAATTTTTCAATAACACATTTCATATTACATTCATCAATTCGTAAATAAACGGCGATAATTTCCCCCAAATAACTGCGAATAATATTAATAATTGTATAGCTTATCATGTATAAGAAAAAAAAAAAGTGTAAATCAAACGAATTAAAAGCATATACTGTCCCGCCATGAGAGTCTACAATCATACTGATTGCAATGACATTAATAATACAGAATGGGTCAAAAGTCATTTGGCAGTTTTAAATGAAAATAATTTTTTAATCTTACATGATAGAAGAAATTCGTTTTAACATAATTGAAAAAAAATATTTTGTGTATAATGTTATCAAATACATTCTTTTAAAATTTCTTGAACTACTCTGCTGGATACCCAAAATTCAGCACCAAGATCTTTAAGAGATATCAAAGATGTATTTATTAGATAAATAACAAACAATACAATGGAAAAAGCATTGAAAAGGCCGACTTTCGCGACCAAGAAATCGGTATTGAGTTTGGCTCCTACAGCTGGCAATTACCCCTGCTACACGACTCGGCATCGAATCAATGGATATCTTGTTAAGCTATGACAAGCTCATGCTGCTTTCTTAAATGGTAAGTGTTAATCTCGTATCGCAGAGGGTGTCGTATGCCGGGCCGATTGTTCTCTATTATCGATCTAAACGTGTTTAATTGGTGATAGAGTGGGAGAACAGGAAGGTGTAGGCAGCAATGGAATCTCGTTGGCGAATAAAAAGTCATGAACATTACATATCGTGTCTGTTTGCGCATTGCTCTTTTGGAATGTAACAGGAAACAAGTTCTGGAGCTATTGGAGCACAACCCTCAGATTTATGGCGTTAGTTGGTCGTTGTATCGACAATGATATTAGAGAATTGAGGGAGGGGAATCCAATATCACTACAATAATAATACCGGATGCAGAACCATTATGACGATGCATAAGATAAATGTTGAGTAATCTCTCTGGATGGAGTCATCATTGACATATATACAGCATTAAAACAGAAATGAATCGTAATGAATAGGAAAGAAAAGATGGTATGATCCTTATTTTGTTTTGAGAAACATGAAATGTAAACTGGCATTGATATGAAAGAGAAGTAGGAAGAATCTGTAGAAATAGAGCGATCGGAAGAGTTTGGATATCGAGATTGGACGTGTTTTTATGCTATGAACAGTTTGAAATTTAGAAGGATAGCAATTTGGAGCACGATGCCTTGTTACAGCATATTATTATTCTATGTTCGGATAGCTGAAAATGAAATTGGGTTTGTTCCAGATTCAGATCTACTTTTGTAGTAATTCAAATAGGCAGAATTTTCTAATAATTTCAGGTTCTGGAAGCATGAAGGTTTTGCTCCATATTCAAATAAATTTTTGAATTTTGGATCATTTCAAGAATAAAATAACTATCAGTTTAATTTTATTTTATTGTCTTCTTTCTTTTTTGAGGTTTTATTGAGTTTTGTGGCCCAAATCCTTTTAAT
Source organism: Nephila pilipes (assembly GCA_019974015.1). Taxonomy (NCBI): domain Eukaryota; kingdom Metazoa; phylum Arthropoda; class Arachnida; order Araneae; family Nephilidae; genus Nephila; species Nephila pilipes. The sequence goes on from BMAW01113452.1 coordinate 17,155, forward strand.
AGTGGAGTCTGAGCGTCACATTTTGATGGACCTTTGTGTCAGTAAACACTTAACCAATTCCAAAATCATAGATCAATAGCAGACTTTCTGAAATGAAAATTATTCACATAATTTTTTTTGTAGGTTAACAAGGGAGAAACTTTGGAATACTTTCACGATTTGTTCATTTCCGTATTTTTCTATAATTAATCCATAAGAATCACAAGAGTTGAATTTCCTTTTCTGCTAAGAAACCAATAAATAAACGATTTTCACGTAACATTTTCAACCCTGAAATTATAGAGTGACTTTTAATGCCCCTCTCTCACATTGTAATAAAATATGATTGCTAATTATATTATCTCTTTTAAAATCTTGATTAGCGGCTTTTAGAGAAAAAAATTTAAAAAAACCCATAAGATAAGAAACAATTTTTTCGTGATATCTTAGTGGATTAAAATATGAGAATAAATAAATTAGAATTAATATAAAATAGTGCAGGTTAAACCATTTCCTCTAGTTGCACTTTATTTAAATAAAAATAATAATCTCTAAAATTCACCACAGTCGATCATACTCAAAATTTGAATAAACAAAAGACTAGTCATTCGGAAGAATAACTGCCCTAAATGTGCTTGTGAAAATAATCTCCACCTTAAAGTCTTCCTGTAGGGAGATGGGAAAGTTAGAAGAGTTCAGGGAGAATTTGTCATTAATATGCTTATATTTCTAAACAGATCCATCTGTATCTCAGTAAAAAAAAAAAAAAACTTTTCGCTTGGAATTCTGATTGCAAATAATTTTTAAACTTTAAAAAAAGGTCCAAAAATAACAATTTAAAAAAAGCTATTTTTTATCTAGCAGCATTTTCATGTAATAAAAAATACATCGTTATTTGTATATTAAATAAGGTTTTGAAAATAAGTTGATTAAATATCTTATTCTTTCATTTCAGCAGCAAGCAAATCTCAGCATTACGAGCAAAAGTTATCTACAGTGATTACTTTTGTCAATCACTTGTTTTCTCCACCTTTTCCCTTTTTCAAATTTGAAGTAAATATTTATAGTGTTCAGATTATAATATATACTTCAATGTTATTTTTTAAATCTGTTTGGTACAATACAGTGCATTTCGAAAAAAATTATAATAATTTCAAAAATATTTTCTGAAAATTTCCTAAATAAAATTAGGGTAGTCTGAAACAGCCAGTGTGTGTACAATAAACTCTTATTCACCTGAGAGTAATTTAAGGGGTATGTTGAATTAAATTTTATTTCGATACTTTTAATAACAAGACTGAAATTCAAATAATTGTTAATATATAATCTGAAGTTACATAACATAAATTATGCAATTCAGCAATGCATTTTTTAAAGAGATTTGAAGCTTTTGAAGTAAAAAAAATAATGATGACCAATTTTATTTTGAACTATACAGGCATAGACAAAAGTATTAAGCATCCTTTAAAAATTATCTGCTTGTAAAATACTATTAAGTTGGGGAAATATAAAGGTACATGGGTAAAAGAATAATCCTTTTGTATTGATAAAAATCAATATTTTTTTTACCCCTTTTGGATTCAATTACGACTTTCATTTGTTTTGTGTCTTTGTTGTATGGTGCTCACTATTTTTCAACATTCACATTTGATTGTTCTGTTCTGTTCTTGATTAGGATGTTTTGAATGTACATATTTTTTTGCAGTAATTTTATACTGGAGAATACTTCTTACGTTTTCTATGGGGTTGAGATACGGAGACTGTAGGGACATCACCAGGATATCTGCACCATTGTCTGTAAATTACTTCATAGTCGTAGAAGAATAATGGCATGACAACTGTGCTGTTGGAGTTAACCCATCCATGTTTGGGTCTCCGACACTCTGTGATATTTATGACTGAAATTCGTTATATTTATGAAATGGATAAAGTTCATTGTTTCCTTACAAATGACCATTTCACCCAAAACAACTAACTCCATTCATCCCCAGATCATTATACTGCTTCTATCACGCAGAATAATAGGTACTATGTATTCCTGGAGGTATTCTTCGTCTACTTTTTTTTCTCACTATGTCACTCCAATTACACTAAACGCCTAAAATATTAAAACATTATTAAATAACTTTGTAAAACTATTTTCATACATTTCTTGTACATACTGACATTCCAGGGTTATTTTCTTAATAAATGTAAATTAATTCATGCTTACTTCAAACTTAAATTCGTCAGATAACAAAATATTGGACTAATCAAACTCTGTAAGGTGTTGATATTTAGTAATAACTCAGGTAAACTGTATCTTTCAGCTTTTTAAGGGGAACCATGGATGCAACCTCCCTTTTCAACCTTTGCGTCCAGCTTCGAAGAATCTACTAGCAATTTCCGAAGTGATTTGTTTGCTTGTCATTGTCGGAAAATCAGCAGCCAGCTGAGATTGTGTTTGTTATCAATCTTTAAAAATAGCTTGTTTCAGCAATATGTTCTCTGTGAAGGTAGTGATCATTGATCTCTTATTTTGTGCGATTTAAATATGAACCAGATATTTCAGGACGTTCACAGTGTATTGAACTGCTCATCTTGAACAATTGACAGCTTTTTCTGTTCTGTCTTTATTCTGTGTGATTTTTTGACCTGTCTGGGTTTTGCCTTGTTCAATTAAAAATTGTATTTTTAAAGCATTTCTTGACCAAGTTTATAATTTTTCGACATTTTCAAAAGTAAAAAAGATTCGTTTTATGAATTTAGTCAAATTAAGATTACTTGAATGTGTATAAACAATGAGTAATACACTGCGAAAAACGAGGATTCAAAATCGAATACAATTAGTTTAGTTTTTATTAACGTCGCACTAGAAGCAACACGAGGGCTATTGGCGACGGACCTCGTAATTTTGAACCATGACGTCAAGTGACGAGGACGACACCTGAGCTGGCACCCCCCTCTCCTAACATCCACACCACGCCAACGGGAGGACTTTGGGCCCCGAACAGATTTAACGTGCATCAGCCCCGGCTACACGGCGGGTCTTTGGCGGCCAAGGATCGAACCCGCGACTGAACGAAAACCGCCGGTCGCTAGTCCACGACCTTGACCACCAGGCTACCGCGGCCCAAAATCGAATACAAAGTACTTACTTTTGAATACTTCACATACCCAAAATGGCTCCTATTCCAACGTATTCAAATTTAAGACTCATACGTACTCATTTTTAGTAACAGGTACGTACTTAAAATGGGCATCTCACGTACTCATTTTTGAAGGTATTTGTGTATCAAATACGAGGAAAGAATAGAAAAATGAATATATCATGTATTCATTATTGAATCTGTTACAGTATCAAATATGAGAATGAAACAACAAAATGAAAATGCAACATATTCATTTTTGAAGCTGTTACTGTATCGAATACTAGAAGAAACAACAAAATGATTATGTAATTTATTCATTTGTGAATCTTTTATTGTATCAATTATGATTATGGAACAATAAAGTGAGTATGAATTGCATTCATTTTCGAAATTGTTGTTGTTTTGAATATGAATTTTAAACAGAAAAATATATATCAACTTAAATTTTAAGGGACTTAAATAAGCTCTCCTTTATTTGCAAGTTTCATTTTCTTTATTTTGCATATTATTTAACATACACTTTATGAAGTTTTTAACGCAAGACTTTGAACCAAAATTCTTGCACTTAACTACTGTAACAAAACTGTTACTTTTAGAAACAAAAATGCAAATGTTATGTGATCATAAACTGTACTTTGAGCTTATATCTCAAATTGAAATCGATTCGAGTGTTTAATAAATCTTTAATTAACGAAAATAGATTTGATTCAAGAGTTAAATTTTTTCTCAAAGCAAATGTGTTAGAAATTTGAGCTAGTAGTTCCAAAGCAATTCGGTACTCTAAAAATTATATTTATGTTTCTAGAAGCAATATATAGTTTTGTTAAAATATATAGTTTGTTTCCTATACATGCAGAAAATTGAGTTTTATTTAAAGTTCAGTCATTTAATAATAAGTTATTACAAATATCATGTAATTATTATGATGAATATTAGATATTCCATCGTAAAAAAAAAGTGTGCAGCATTTTATTTCAATGCCTCCCCCTTTTTTTATCCGACATATATATACATTTCCTTTTAAATTAATATCATAACAAAGCTAATACCTATAATTAATGATTCACAGCACATAGAAAAAATAAAACAAACCAAATCATATTTTTGAAAAATTTATTTTGAATATCATACACATACATATAAAAAATAAAACATTCACAATTTTGAAACAAGAACATTAAAAAAAAGTGTAATTTTTTTAATCCTACAGAAGTTTTACTACTCCTACATCTTAAAAATCACTTATAAACACTGCTATCTAGTCTAACTTCCTCCCCATTCGTACAACATAACTTGTATTTTAATGTAACGTACAATGAGGTATCATTTAAAATATAGGAAGTTCTAATATGTTAAGGTACATAATTAAACAGATTTTTTTTCTTCTTTCAAATCAACATCTCGTGAAGTTACTGAATATGAGTGAAAATGCTTCTAGAAGCAATATACAGTTTTGCTAAAATCCTGTATATGCAAAAATTGATTTTCATTTACAGTTTAGTCTTTTAATAAGTTATTGCAATTATCTTGGAAACATTATGACGAATATTAGATTTTCCATGGTAAAAAAACTTTGCGTACAGCATTCTTTTTCCAATGCCTTCTTTTTTTTTTTTTTTTAATCTAAAATATTTCCTTTTGAATTAAGATCATAACAAAAGTAATACCTATAATTCATGATTCACTGTACACAGAAAAAGTAAAACAAACCGAATCATATTTTTCAATAATTTATTTTGAATATCATACATATACATATAAGACATTTAAAAAATAAAACAATCATAATTTTGAAACAATATTAAAAAAAAGTATAATTTTTTAACTTTGTACAATGAGGTATTATTTAAAACATAGGAAATTTAATAAGTAAACGTACATAGTTAAATTGATTTTTTACTTCTTTCAAATCAACAACATCATATTAAATTACTAAATATGAGTGAAAATGCTTTTCAAACAGTGCTGTTTCGAATAATAAATCCAAACAACTTTTTTAACACTAAATTATCTCCTAATATTTGCCTAAGTGCAATTTTAAATGCATTTCCTTAAAATTGAATACCTTGGTCTAAAAGCTGTTTCAAATCTTGAATAAGTGGTTCAAAAAATTACCTTATACCTGTTTTTTTCAACATCTAGGGAATAATGAATATTTGCTGAAAAAATAGAACCTAAAGATGACTGCAGGGACACGGGTAGATCTTTAATTGTGAAATAGACAAATTCTAATTTATGTATACCAGTATGTGACCCAAGCGGATTAACTAATTCAACATCCTCTATATATTATAAGCTCAATATATTTATTGTATTCATGGCTGTAAAATTTGGATTAGAATAATAATACAATACATCTTGGATACTACACTAAGCAGAGTCTCTAGCACTTAAAAATATTTATTTACATATTTCCTTAATTCCTTTGTTTGTAGCAGACTTAAGTTAATTTTAAGCACATTGCATAAACAGATGATGAACTATTCTGAACTATCGTTGTAGATTACAAATAATTCCAAATACTCCCATGTCTACTGAATACACTAGATAGTGTTAAATTCAATAATTTTAGTACAAAACTAGCTATTTATTGAAAATTTACTATGTCTTGATTACGAAACTGAGAATTGAAATTTTACTCATAAATATCAGGTAATATGCTTAACAGCTACACTAAATATATGCTAGTTGTCTGAAAACTAGCCAAGCAAAAGATATTTAAATATAGCGAAGCAGTGAATGTTATTAATAACTAAAAAAAGTGCATATTTAATGACCAAATTGACAAAAGACTCAATGCAAACAACTTCGACTTGTAAAAATTTAACTACAAAAGTTAAAAAAAAAAAAAAAAAACATTTTGAATGTAATAAAACACAGAAAACTTGACCAATCAGTCAAAGACACATATCGATACATTTCATTCAGCTTGTAGCTGCCACCCAGTATCTTTCGTCCCTCACCTCCAAAACATGCAGTTTTAGTTTCACCCACACGCCAAATTTGACGCCATTTTTTTTTATTTGGCGCCAAGTATAGCGTTTTGAAAAAGGGTTACCATTAAAATTTCCAACGAAATTTCATGTTCAAAAAAAAAAATTTTTTTTTCAGATTTATAGATATATTTTTAAGAGTACTAGAACATGAGGGTGAAAATAAAATGCAGAGTTTAAGATTCTATCTTTCTGCGATATTTATGTTTTAAAAATTATTCATGCAACTTAGGAATTTTTTTTTTGCGTACCTAATAATGATATTTTAATCATTTTATTGAACTATAAAATAATTTTTAGTCAAAAAATTCTTCCCTTAAAATTGAATATGGACATGATTTTTCAGATACATTTGCACTGAGGTGCTATTTATATTTATATATATAATTATATATATATACCTACAAAATATTTTACTCATCATACAGAAAACAATTCACAAGATGTAGGGAACCTGATCTTCTTTTTTGATAGTATTGTATATTTTCTTTGAAACAATTGTAGAACTTAGTAATTTTGGAAATTTAATTTCTTTCTTTTTTTTTTCATTTTAAAAAAACTATTTCGTAAAACTTAGCTATTGCTTAGAGTGCCATCTAATTGAGTGCGTTATGGGTTAATACAAATTATATTATCAATTATCGCCATACTTGACTGTACTTTTTGGCGAAAAATTTGGGTGGGTGATACTAAAGGCTAGCCATCTATATTGCTAAGGCTAGTTTTATTATAATCTATATTACGGTCCAGTGTAACAGCCGATGCCATAATGTTTTGGTGTTTTTAGTGTTTGAACATGTTGCTTAAAGTTGGGTTCAATTTTGATCTGAATGTATCTAATAGTATGATTTACTAGCTTCTGTTTATAGTTATTGCATCCAACGGAAATGCTTTTCATCATTTAATAAGTGATTGTCTGGTGTTTCAACCCGTTGTCGCACATTTTTTAAGTTATTTTTTTTAAACTCATATGACATGGGGGACGAGAAAACACAACTTATTTGTATTTTAATTCAAAATTTAATATTTATATAATTCAGGATTTAACACAAATATTTCATATTTTGGTGTTTTTTTTTTTATAATGTGGCAAAAAATGTTGCAAAAATTTAAATAAATATTTGTGTTGCAGTACATTCAGATTTCTTTCTATGCATGAACTCCAACATTCATCCACACAGAATAAATAAAACAATTTCATTTGTATTCGATACATGACACAAACACTATAGTTTTTCAATTCATTAAACTGTAAAAACGCTTTTACATGTTCACCATATGTTGAGCATATTATCTAGCCCGTTTATTTGACATGTTAAACTTTTTTATTTACATTCTAATCACATTCATTCATAAAAGTCCTGAACTAAATATTTATTTTTCAATGGACTTTGTAAGATAACTCAAGACGATATTTGTATGTTTATTTTCACAATTTAATTACTTTATTGATACACTTCTTAAAATTAATTAATGTTTTTAAAAAAATATATTTGTGCCGAGATGATTAGCAAAGTAAAACTAAGGTTCTAGTGGTCCTGGAAGAAACAAGAATCACATTTGCACGGCAAGGCAATGTAACAGATTGTTAAGCAGTATTCAAGATTTTTAGAATGTAAAATTTTCTATTCCTCTAAAATCTGTTTTAAATCCCCCTCCCCCCGACTGTATCATTTCTATGAAAATACAATTTTAAAATTATTTTATACATATTTTTAAAAATCGGATTGATTATCACAAATATATGTTTTAGTATGTGTCTTGTTATACATTCACAATTTTCAGAATTTTTATTTCCGAGCTTCATTTCACATTAAAACATAGAGTAAAAATTTTATTTAATTAATAAATATTACTTTGAGAAAAAAAAAGAAAGAAATTAATGCTAGGAAATCATTATTAAATTTGAAATTCAAAATAGAATTCACATATGTTATACTTAAATACTCTTGATTCCTTTTTTAAAGCATCATAATCAATTCATGATTAAATTAATTAATTCTGTTTGCTTAATATATATTTGCTTTCACAGCTTATCTCGATTAAAAGAGAAAATTGCTTAATCCAGTGTTGATTTACTTTTAAACAGAATCCACCTGATAAATATAAAGTGTTTATATATACAGGGTGTCCAGCCTTAATGTGACCCAATAGCTAATTCCCGAACCGTTCGGCTTAGAAAAGCACTTCCAATTTGAAAAATGTTTTAAAAAAGATAAAGAATGTTTTTACGTGCTTTTCGAAACAAAAAAACCCATTTACAAAAATATTACAAAAATTAAATTTTTATACAGTTTCCAGGTCCTATCACTTATATTTAGGAAAAGATGCGTAACACAAAAATAAAGTAAACACAAAAAGTTTCATTTTATTACGATAAAAACTGACCGAGTTATGATTACATAAAGTTGGAGCATCTGAATTGCTCAGAAAAGGGGGTGGTACATAGATTGAGTTTAGAGAACAGTAATTCACTATCTACAGAAAGAGCA
>BMAW01113452.1:25849-43646 GCA_019974015.1 Nephila pilipes
TTCAAAATGACTGCCTTCCGCAGAAATGCAGTACCGAACCCGCGTCAGAAACTCCGCCTGTAGCTTCTGCAACATAGTTGGTGTCACAGACCTGCATGCCATGCTGATTCGATTGAGTAAATCGGATTTACTCGTGGATTCACGTTCGTACACTTTGCTTTTTAGGAAGCCCCAGAGAAAGAAATCCAGAGGACTTAGGTCGGATGATCGCGAAGCCCACTGCTGTTGACCTCCGTAGCCGATTATTCGAGTGCCAAATGTCTGCGACAAAAATGTACATGGTTGCGCAGAAAAAATGTACATGGTGCGGGTGCACAATCATGCTGGTACCACATGCGTGACAAATCCCGTAAGGAAACTTCATCTTCTAAAAAATCGGCTAACGGTCCAGATAAAATTTCCGTGTATGATTCTGAAGTTAAAGGTCCATGGAAATACATTGGGCTAATTGAGGTACTCTTCCATATTCCGCACCACACATTCACCGACCAACGCACTTGGTGGCGATTTGGTCGTATTAGATGTGGGTTTTCGAGGGACCAATAATGCGTATTCTGTATATTAATAGCTCCTTGCTTCGAGAACTGGCATTCATCCAACCACAAAACTATTCAAAAAATCTGGATTTTCTTCCAGTGTGTTTAACACGAAATTGCAAAAATCAAAACGACGCTCCTGGTCTCCGGGCATGAGTTCCTGCCCCAGGACTGGACGATAAGGATATGCACCGTATGTATGAAATATGTTCCACACCGTCGATTTTGAGTAGGAACAAGTCTTGTTAATATCCCGGACACTACTTTCAGGATGAGCCAGGGCATATCCTGGAACATCCTCAGCGGGTACCCGTAAGCTTGAAGGTGTGGCACGAGATAAGGGAATACGTCTATGGCAACTCCCAGTTTTATACAAGAGTTGAACGGGCAATTGTACAATAAGATGGATGTCTTCGACTGGGAAATTTAATGCCATAAAGTCTTGCCGCTTCTCTCTTATTTCGATTACACTGCCCATACAACTGTACCATTTCTCAGTATTCTTCATTTGTATACATCTCGTTCTCCAGTAATATAATTCGTAATATTAGAATACGACTGTATGCAATTGCAAGAGACTACACAACAGATTCTTAACGTTCGCCATGATCAGTACCGCAGCAAATAAGTCAATTTTTTGGAACTGCTTTTTAAATAATTTCTTTGTCCAAAATATTTTATTTTGTCTATGTTTTACACTACACAGAATAAATTTTATTTCTTAAGTACTTAATTAATGTATTATTAACATAATGTATGTACTTTTAAATTTAAAAACGATTAACATAAGAGAGACGTGCAAAAGCGAAAGTTTCCTGGCAGAGTTCCAATTTATTTCACTTTCGAGACGGTCCCTTACTATGTTAGGTTCTTGAAAATGGCCGAGAAAATGGATGAAATGTATGATTTTCAAAGTTCCATAACTCGGCCAGTTTTTATCGTAATAAAATGGAACTTTTTATGTTTACTTTGTTTTTATGTACTGCATCTTTTCCTAAATATAAGTGATAGGACCTGGGGACCGTATAAAAATTTATTTTTTGTAATTTTTTTGTAAATCCATTTTTTTATTGAATTGTAATAATTGAATTGAATAATTGAATAATGTAAGAAATATGATAATATTAAATATATTTATCGTAATAAAGTGGATGTACGAGATGGAAACAATTGGTACATAGAGAAATCCAATGTTAATTTAGTCCAATAGATTATGTTTTTAATATTACATAAGTTTAATATATTGATAAAATTATTAATTATATTTTAGTTATTTTTAACGGCCAATTTAATGGTATGATGAATGTGATAAAAGTTTACCTTATTTTGACAGATTATTTAAGAAATGATAAGTATCTAAGTAGATTGCATAAAACTTTTTATTCTAAGTCATATGTACTCATTTTAAAATTTATGTGTTCCTCCGCGTGTAGTGTGGTAAATGCAAAATATAGTTCGAAATATTTAAACGAACCATATTTGTTTTTGAACACCACTTTTTAAAATACGTAGCTATTATATAAAAGGAATTTTTGTAGCCCTTATATCTATAATAATTTGTTGAGAGTGTTGATTTCCTATTTTTCTTGGTTTTGAATTCATCCAATGTTTTACATTCGAAAACGTCATACTTTCAAATCTGATACAAACAAACTAATTTCAAAATGAGTACGTATGGGTATTCATTTTCGAATATTTCTTTTTTTCTCCTTGTACTCTCTACAAGAAACAGTGAATTTAGCATTAATATCATCATAATATTTTGTGGGAAGCTGAATGAGAAAATGTTTGCTAATGACTTTGACTAAACTTATCGTTGTAAGAAACAAATTGAGTGATTCCAAGTAACGCTTCTGTGGTTAACATAAAAGGTTAGACTGCCACTCATATTCATCGATGTAATATAACAGACAACTTTTATTTTAACTTTAGGGGCCTATTTCATTCAAAATGTGTTATCTAAGCATGCGTCAAAGTGAATCATCACAGAGTGGAAGTCCTTAAAATCTATTGACTTGAAACATCTGTATAACTCATTTAAATTATAAATGAATGCCGTTTAGACGCTAACTTAAAATAACGCTTTGAAAATTGGTATTACTTCTTTCAAATCCAGCATTAATCCATTACAACTAAATTTCTGATTACACTTTAGTACCGCAATATTAACCGGACAAGATATTATTAAAATAACCTCTCCTGTGTCACGAACTGACGTCAAACTGACATTTCGAATTCTGACATTTCTAATCCATAACACCACTTTCCGCACGTGCTTTTGGCTACGCAAGCTCAATTGACTCTCAATTCTAATCAACTCTGTTGGCATTGATTAAAAAAAAAGAAGAAATAAAACCCTCATATATTGTGACGTCAAACTGTCTGGAGTGGAACCAATTCCAAAACTGATTATTGCCAAGGAAACGAATTTTGAAACGACACCGTATGACATTCGATAACAGCGCAATTAGTACGTAGCTAGCCTGGGATTGTCCATGCCTCCCATTATGCCATTTCCTCTTTAAAAAACCACCGGCGTCTATAAAGAGATAGAGTGCTCTAAACGGCAATTCAGTTTCAACAAAGACCACCCAAAAAGAAAACATGCTGCTGCTTCTGAGTGCCATACTGGGATGTCTCGCATCATCTTCCATCGCATCTGAAGGTAAGATGAATTCTGGTAACTTTACCAATGATCAGTTTTGTAAGCAGTTGGTTATTGATATTATTATATTAACTCTTTTCATTATAAATATAATAATACGAGTATATAATAACTAAATTTCATAGATGTATGAAGAGGAAGACAGATGAAGCAAATTAATTTATTTTATATTCAAGTTAAGAATTTTTAATTTCCCGCTTGAAATATTATTTGTAATAATTTATATTATTTGTTTATTAATAATTCACTCGGATTCGAGTAAGTAGATTAGCTGGAATTAAGGGTTCGATTCCATAAATTACTAACTTATTTTTTATAAGACTTCTCCGAATACTTTGTAAATTACGAACAGCTGGTTTAGTCATCTCACTCAGACTCTCTTTCATCGACAAACTTACTTTTAATCTCAATATTAACTTTTTTGTATTTTATATACATATCTATTCAAAAAGGAAGAAAATAATTGATAATTCATTGGAAGTGATTTTGAATTCAAACACTATCAAAAAGAAACCCAAAAATTTAGATAGAAATCTTCAAAAGAAATTCTCCATTTTGTAGCATCTGTTTTTAGATATTATAATTTTTTCGAATTTTGATGCAAAGGGAAGCTTACGCTTGAAATGCACAGAAAGCAAAATGATTTTTAATATTTTAAAGTCCTCTAGTAATCCTGGAGTATAAGAGATCCCTGATTATATTGTGTATAAATTAGGAAAAACATTTTTCATCAAAAATATTTTTTATTTTTTCAAAATATAAAAACATTTTTTTATTCATTATGGAAACCATTAACCTCCACATTAATCTTATCCAAAACATAATAATTAACTATATAAACTGACTCTTTGTCATTTTAATTAGGGAATATTGTGAAATTTTAATGATTACTAAGAAATAACGGAGAAATATCTAGATAAAATTTATTTTGCATATTAATTGATCTTTATGTACTTTATGTTGTAAATTACTTCATTTAACTTTGATTTGTTTGATTAAAGAACGCTTATCTGGAAGTAATCCACAATTTCATAAAGACTTAATTATTATCCCTGGGTTTCGTAATGTTTTAAGTGTTACTAAAATATACCAGATAGAAATTTAGTTTTTATTTATTATTCTTAAGAATTTTCTGCAGTATCAAGATCCAGAGTTATATATTTCCCCCAGCATTTTTTGACCTTTCGAATACCCTCATTGTTGAACTCAGTGAATTGAAAACTCTTTCTTATCATCAACATCAATTAGCTCATTATCATGCTTACATACATTCACTATCCATGTTGTTCCTCATATCGCACCGTCACTTGAAGAGCATATACTCGTCTCTTCAAATAGGTTAGAACCTATTGGATGTCAGCCCGAGACTTGGAAAGTTAAAAGTTATGAAGAAATGTAAGTTTCAAGGAATTGAGTAATTAAATAATATTTATAATACTACCAGATATAAGAAATTCGGAGTTCATTGTTTCACAAAAGGTGATTGCGAAGACAGATTAAAGTATGGTAATTGTGTTAAGAAAATTTATATTTCTTAAATTGTTAAATGATAAGTGTTATAATATATAGAATATTTTGATATATGCATTTTTTTCTGAATATCTAAAAAACTATACTTAACTTCATTGATTTATATATTAGACTTGTTTAATTGTGCATGAGACACAATTATATTTCAATATCTTCCCAAATAAATCTATATTCCTCATAAAAATAACCAATTACTCGTATATATATACTTACTTTTAAATCCAATACAACAAACCTAAATGAAAAATTTTGAAAAAGAAAATTTAAACTCTAATTTGAAGGGTGAGAATTTTGGAATTATTAAAACTTTTGTGTGAAATAGTTTTATGTGAAATGTATATACATATTAAAGAAAACAATTACAGATAATAAAACTGAAGTGATGCTATTTGTCTTTTCCAGAAATTTTATTTAAGAATTAAAGATCCATTCGAGAAAAATTATTAGTTAATTGCGCGTATTGCGTTCAGTTGTTTACTGTAAGCAATGTATGCTTTTTTGTCAAAATGTTACCTTAAGCGTTACATTTCGGTTTGCCTTATTTTCCGTAGCATTTTTTTTTTTCCATTTCCACAGAATGCGTTTATGAATTTCTTTTAAGAGATTTTACATTAATGTATTTGTTTTCCGTCATTGGACTGACAGTCAAAATTAACACATCTGCTGGCAATGCTAAGAAAGCTTTTCAGTCTGGCAAAAATATGTACACGGGTATATGTAAAATAGAAAAATATACTTTTTTCGATTTTGATATTTATTTTTTTTTTCGAGAAAATAGTCGGAAATGTTCGACCAAAAATGTAGCCAAATGTTGGTATTGGTTAGCATTATTGTGCTTTAGATATAAATTAGCTGTTTAAAATATTTAAAAATTATTTTAGATTTATCTTTTTTCCTTCTAAGCATATTTTTTTTTTATTTCAATCAAAAATGAAATTTAGAGCTCTCGATTCACTGCACATCAGACAGTTGTTGTAGCAACCAGATTACACTTAACCTTATCCCCTTTACTATTGTAATAACGCAATAAAATTAGTTTACCAATGAACCTGAACTTAGAGTAACAAAAATAATTTATTTCTAATTAGAAAAAGGCAGAAGATTTTATTTCTTCGCAATAGTAAGGATTATTTATTTTTTAAAATGATACATTGAATCTCCAAAAGAATATTTCGAAATTCAAAACTACCCTTTTAAGTGAGGTAATTGTTTTCAAAAGCAAAATTTGTGGTAAATAAGATATCAAAATTTTTAAAATTTACTATCATGGAACTTTTATCTATTGCATTGAATAATATAAGATGATAATGCTTGGTTGTGAAGACTAAAAGTTTTTAACACTCCAGTAGTAATTCTATCAATTGAATGCTCCATCACTAATAAAAAATTAAATAGTCACTAATTATTAAAATCAAACAATAAAGGAACGCAAATGCAGTTTATTCTAATCTTAGAATAATTAAAACACGAAATGTGCTAATTATCACATCCGTGGATTCTGTCTTTACACTCATGCGAACTAAAGATAAATGTAATAAATAGTTTCTTATTTTTAATTACTAACCAGTTATGAATCATTAATAATACTTGCAGTATGTGTCCGACTATCAGTCCATATTCAGATCCTAGCTTTTCACTAACATCGGTATGAGCGATAGTTAATGATCATGGTCAAAGCTTCGCGGATGTCGGTTTTCGTCAAGTCATGGGTTCGAGCCTTGGTGCCACTAAACACTTGCTGTGTCGCCGGGGCTGATGCACCTTAAATATGCCGAGGATCAAAGCTTTACCATTGGTGGGATGTAGAAATTCGGAGAGGGATTGGAGAGGGAGGTGACAGAGCTCAGATGTCTTGCTCGTCACTTGATCGAGGCTCAAAGTTACATGATCAGTCGCCAATAGCCCTCGCGTTGCTTTTAGTGTGACCAACCAACCAACAATCTCAAGAACATTGAACTATATACCTCTTTACTCTTATCATGGTAAGGCACAAATCTAAGTTCTTCATTGCAAACTTTCTATATCTACTTACTTCCTCTACCACTAATTCTCCTATTAAACTCTTCACTGTTTCTAAATGGAATCACACCTGTCTTATTCACGAAACTGCATTATTTCTGTACTCATTTACAAAAGTCACTGTTCACTTACTGGAAGAGGCTCTTTAATCAAATAGCGTCACATGAAAGTCCTCGAAGGAAAATATGTGAGAGAGCAACGGTTTAAATGGACTTTAAAAAGATTTCAACTAGAATCTTAAATTCGCTGAAACAGTCAACAAGCAATTCCTCTGAGTGTTTTTTCCTCTAAGAGTAAAAATTTGCATTTTTTTTTTTAAAATGAGGATGACCCTTAAATTGTTCACAGTTTATATATTTCCCCTCCATTCAGCAATAGGTCCTTCTTGAGCACCAAGAGCTTAGTGGTAGGAAGTCCCATATGTAAAGAGCGAAAATCAGAGATATCCTTATAATACTATTAAAACCTGTTATATTTTTCTTCTATTTGTTGAGAATAAATTTGTATTGCTTTGAATTTATTGCATTTTTAGGAAAATTGTTTTTACTTAATGTTACATAAATTATAAAAAAAAATTATATTTCCCAGGTATCTAATTAACTGTAGATTACATTACAACTCTCAAGAATAGTTCAGATTGTTAAGGATTTTGTCTCAATCAACCGAAAATTATATGCTAATGCGAAATTTTACTTGGGTACAGAGAAATATTTCAGAAAAGTTGAAAAGAAATGAGACAGGTTTAAAATAAAGTTTTGTCATGAACATCTAACCGATAATATATGTTCAAATAGTAAAATAGTGAAATTGAACATCTACTGGAATTTAATCATGTCTTGACGCATTAGCTTTTATAAAATTTTCAATTTATTGAATAATTCTACAATTTTCATTTATTATATTAATTTCATAGTAACTAGCATAAGGTATTAGATTGTAGCATTAAATTTTACTTTTTATTTATGCTTTAGTATCGACTGAGATCTCAGATTATTCTGGAAAAAAGTCAAATTTTACATTCTACTAAAATTTTTCAAATATGTATCGAATGACTTTCTTGTGTTGAACTATGAAACACAAATTAAAATTTTATATTTTTCAACAAAATTTTATTTTTTTATACAATTTGTGGCACTCGTTACTCATGATTTCTCCACAAATGTTATAAATTCATTAGAAATGTAAGAAATCAAATAGTCAGAGCTTTAGAATTATATTTATTATTATCTCAGAGTAATAAAAAAAAAAAATCAATACTAATTTTATGAATGATAAGCTGATACTTTCATGCGTTCTCAAACAATTAATTAATTCAAAAAAGTTCTGGATAAAAATTAATTAAATGCATTGGCGGAACAGAGTCATGAACAATTATGCTGGATCCAATTCTATCCTCCCAGTCAGATGAACGCTTAACCTCTGGGCTCTAAATGCCATGTGCACTAACTGCTCTTTGCCTCCAAACTTGAAATTTTTCGCTGTTTATAAGCACTTTTAATTTCGAGGTTCCATCGCTGCACAACGCTATAACATATTAAGGCAAACTTACATAAGTAAAGTAAATTCCTAAGAGGTTCTCAAATTGTATAGTATCGTATAAATTCCTAAGTTAGGTTACTGTTAGTGGAAGGAGGATGGATCCTATTTTAGCTCACGCCTTACCAAAAGAAAAAAAATGGCACCAAAAAAGGCGATAAATGCTTCGACTTAGCTTCAGTTAAGTGTATTCTTATTTGAATCTACTATATTGCAGCCCTACTTATGATGTGTTTTGGCGCTGTTTTGTTTTAAGTTGCCAAAGTGTGGGTTAAAATAGGATTTTACCGTTGAAGAGAAGTACGTGGGGAACAGCATTACAAGTGAAAAAAAAATGGATTGATGGCATAGAAGACTGTTAAATTCTAATTGTAGATAAAATAAGGCTTTGTTTCTCTTGTTTTGAATAAAATTAATTTATGGGGGATTTATAACTTTTTCTTTTCGCTTCATAATAAATAGGGAGAATCCTCACTGAAAGGGACTTGAGACGTTTCCTGTTTGCCGACTATGACAAATTGGTGAGACCAGTTACGGATCCTAACAATGCTATCGTCGTGTACGCTTCCATCACTCCTATAGCCATAAAAAACCTGGTAAGTTATACATGATAATTTTGATCACTAACATTTTTACAGCATCCTTAATGAAATTATTTCAAATCTTCTGAAACTGAGATGACTTTTGCAAGAAAAAATCAGCTTAACTTCTACCATGAGAATTTAAATAATTCTTACTTTTTTTTTTAATTCGAAGCAATAGGATTCATATTTTTGCATTGAGATATGTGTATAATTATGTATCTATCTGTTCATATAAAGAAAATAAAGTGTATAAGTATAAATAATCCTGTATGAGTATTTAATAATAGCTAAAAGTAGATGTATCCCATTAGAAATGTATCTACTTTTAGGCACATCTCAGAAATGTATCTACTTTTAGGTACATCTCAAATAAAATCCACTACATTTAAATTATGGAAATTTGCAGGGGACTTATCAGCATAAAATTTTATACACCGATTAAATCAATACACTTAAATTTAATGAAATTTTAAAAGGACTTAAATTTTAATGATTTAAGTTTTTCGTAATATTGTACAAATATTGTGCAATATCTGAATTTCGTAACGGTTTATTTTTTTTTAAAAAAATTATATACCCTGTATAGCTAATAGCCTCTTTTTATAAAGTGGAAAACATCAGCATTAACAATGTAGAAGAATTGGATGAAAGCTTACCAAAATTCTAAGACATACATTCTGAGAAAAACGCAAATAAAGATATTTTTCTCTATACGTGGTTCGTTTATTTATAATTTTAAATTTGAATGTCCCACCTTTCTATTTACTTAATTCTCATACGTAATGCATCAATGGAATCAGTGAAATATCTTCTAATTTTTAAGATCAAAATAGAAAAAATTGTAAAATTTGAAGTCTTTTACAGTAACCGTTACCTTAAAATTAGACCAAAAATATAAAATTCACTGCCTTAGGGCCGTATTTTGTGTTTTTAAAAGTTACTTTTGTTCATTTATTTAGGGTAACATTTACAACTTTATATTCTATACCACATGTTCTACAGAAGCGTTTCTTGGAAACTTAAGAAGAAAATTTAATGCATTACCTGGTTTAACGAAATTTTAATTTAAAAATTAGAAATTAAGTACTTGCAGTAGAAATAATCAAGTGCACTTGTACTTGCGACTAAATATTTATATAAAAGAAATTTTTTTAAGCGACCTAAAAAATAAGAAATGTTCTCGTAAGAAATGTTCTGAAAGATTAAAATATTAAAAAAATTCACGTTAATTGGTTTTGAAAATTTATTGAATAAAACGGATAATAAATTAAATTATCAGCCCTTCAATTGCAAACACAAATCAAAATACGGAATAACTTTGAAAACTTTCACGATTTTTTCATTTATATATTTATCTATAATTAGAATCCCTAGACTAGAATTTTTTATTCTGTTAACAAACCAATAAATGCTTGTACAAACTAATAATTCTCAAATGCTTAGGAAGAATTGAAAGGGAATTGTGAAAATAAAAATAAAAATTTCTGAAAAAATAAAATAAATACCATTATGAAAAACTGTACGAGAATATTAAAAATATGTAAAAAAGCAAAATAAAAATAAATAAATAAAAAAAGACCAAATAATTCAACTTTTTTATTTAGTTTTATTACTCTGATCATGGTAAATATTGAACGTATGTGTAATGTCTACTAACCTAAAAGCTAAAAGAAGAAAAGAACATAATAATATTGAGTTGTTTACTCTGAACTTTGGATTTTGATACTACATTTTGACTGCCTGTGCTTCATATTTCCTTAGCGTAGCAGTCTACAAAAGGAAACATAAATTATAAGACCCTGAAATGTAGCATTAGTTTTTCTTGTAATACATTAAAAGAAAATTCTTATTTCTTAAGTAGATACGTAAGAGAAACCACTATTTTATTTACTAACGATGGCTTACATTTTTTTTTTTTTTAAGATTTCAATCAAAACCAGGAAATTGCTTCATTTTCAGATGTAGTTTTTTCCATTGTGCTCTAGTCTCTGTATCTTCCAGAAAAATATTTTTTCCCCTGAAATATTACATGATTTGTTACGAGTATATATAAACGAAATAATTAGCATTCTTAAAGACTTCCTATATCATGACAAAAAAATAGACAGACAATTCTTGCATATTATTAAAGATATTACTAAGTGCCTTGCAAGGTGGTTCAAGAATTACTTAGGACTTAGACAGAGCTGTTTAGTGTGTCATGATATTTGCAAAAAACAAACCATTTTCGAGGCAACGAGAACTATATCTGGGATTTTCTAAGGACACATTGAACGATCCTTGCATAAGTATAAAATTAAATATTATAAAATATAGAAAATAATAGTGCGGAATTTTGTACCATAAGTTTTTTGAATGAATCCTTTAATAAGATTTACTTTACTTAAAATTTTCATAAACATACGAAATTTCTTCCATTTAAAAATATTACAGTTAAAAAAGCTTTTTAATACAGTTAAAAATTATCTTTTAATAATATAAAATAGGGTATTGAGAGATATTCTGACTATGGGTATAATTTATGACATCAAATATTTCATTGGAAAAAGAAGGAATTCTTAAGATGTCAATAATTTTGTTAATCTTACTGATGTAAAATATAGCTTCCCATTTGAAGCATTTAATGAATATAAACACTATATTATTAAAGATATTTATTATATAAATTTAAAAAATCTTAATTGGATTAAAATACGAGATATTTTAAAAAAATTAGATTTACAAAATGCCTTTATTATTTGCTATGTTGACAAATTTTTAAAAAAAATAATTATGCATTTATGTGAGAATATTGATGTAATTTAATAATTACTAAACATATATATATAGAAGAAAATAATAGTTTAGAAAATAATTTTAGTGACCGAAACCAATAATGTAAATACAGCTCTCTATATAAAAATAAGCTTAAAAATTAATAAAATTAACTTTCGTCAGATTTATATTATTCCTAAATTTCATAGATCCCATTGAATTTAGAACAATCATTAACAGTTACAGTATTTATATTACAAATGTAATGTTATGCACAAATGTAACGTGATTTATATTACAAATGTTTCATAACATATTTCAAATAAATTTATAAATTTATTATCATTAAAAACATTTATGTGTTATTAAGAAAATAAAATATAATGATTAGTTTACTATTCATAGCTATGATTTTAAAGACCTCTTTAATTCTATAAACATAGGTGATATTTTTAAGGTATCGTTAATTATTTACAAGTATTATTACATAAATAAAAATTTATTGCTTTTTGATTCAATTTCACTTTTCTCTAAATTCTATGTTTATTGAAGATTCAAATTTAAAAATCTTTAATAAACATTGAACCTAGAGAAAAATGTATAAAATAGAAAAATAGAAAATTTAAGCAAAAGGGCCACAAAGGGGCCTGGGAGTAATAATTCAGCTAATATCTACTTTCACCTTTATCAACACAATTACATTGATAGAGATAATTTTGTTATTTATACATGTATTGATGATCTACTAGTTTTGAATTCTAATAAGCTTTCTGAAGATAAAGCTAACTTATCTTTTCACCCTATCCATTTAAATCTAATTCAAATTGACAATATAAAGTATGAAACAGAATATTTAGACAAAAATTTAAACTTATAGATAATAGAATATACAGCAATATTTATGACATGAGAAATAGTTTTAAATTTCATATTAATAAAATACCTATCTTGAGTTATTATATATTTAGATACATTTATTAATAATTATATTATAAGATATATTAACTTAGTAAATTATTATAAATTTAAAAATATTAAGAAAATACAAGAATATTATCACTAGTTGATAATCTTATAACTAATAATAACTAGTTGATAAAATAAATTATCTTATATATTTTAATAAACATTCAAAATGATTTAGTCTAATTAAAAATAATAGGTACATATATTTTAGTTGAAATAGTCTGCATGTTTAGTTTTACTTTTTTTTTCGACTGTTTTTTTCCAATAATATTTATTTAATATTTTGTTTTCTTTTTTTTGAAAAAAATATTTTATTATAATTTTGGCCACCAGGAGACACAAATTGACAGAACATTTTCCTTTAAGAGTCTTAATTTTCTTGTTCTTACTGTTTTATAAAGTGAATTTGTTGCAAAATTATGAAATTTCAGAAGGTTGTTTGGTTTAGGTTATTAAATAATTAAAAAAATGAAAAGAAATTTTCCTAAAATTTTAGTTTTGTAATTTCATTCAATCAATCAATAGCTTGGTGCCTATACAAGGCTCATAACGTCATACTGGAAAGAGATGAGAGCAACAATTGTATGAGATAAAAGTTTTAATTTCTTAGTTTAAAAAAAAATTAAGTTTATATTAACGGGCTTAGGTTATTTTTAAGTTCACGGGTTTTCACTTTGGTTTTAATGTATTTATTTTCCTTTTCTTTTTTTTTTTTTAATTTGGAACCCTATTCGTATCTGAAATTTTGATTAGTCTTTTTTTGTACCTTTATTTTTATTGTTATTAATGAAGTTGTGATAGTTAAATCAGTAAAATTGGTTTTAAACATATTTTTCCCATTTCAAATTACGAGTAAGTATTTATATTACATTGTCTCAATTTTTATTTTTCATTAATTACTTTCTTTTTTCTTGAGATTCGTTGGGTTTTGGATAGTTTATTATTTAAGTTGTAATTTTGAATTAATAGTTTTTACACGTTTTTAATTAAAATTAATAAGTATAATTTGTATTTCAGTAAATTTATGTTTTCTTTTCATCATAATATTTTGTTTGATCTTAATTTAGAATCATTTTTTAAATTTTATTGCATGGTTATTTTGATAATTTACAAAATTGCTTCATTTTTTTCTGTAATATTTATAAGTCATCTGTAATATTTATAAGTCATAGTTTCTGACACGGTTATTCATAACATAATATTGTTTTAATAAAGAGGCATGAACTAAGTCATGTGTACGTTCTCAGTAAAATTGCGCAAATAATAATACTTTATTACTCACACTTTTTTAGGATGAAAATGATCAAGTATTAGTTATGGACTCCTGGATGAAGATGGTAAGCACGATATTCTTATGAAAAAATATTTCAATTGCCATTTAATTGTGTGCTCTCCAAATAATTTTATTTTTTAAGTGTCACTTAGTAATGCACAATATAATTTTTATAAATCGATAATAAAAGAATTCCATTACTTCCGCATTTAATTAAAACATATTTGAGTTTATTTTCACATTACACGCCCACACATGTATTGTATTATTATGTGAAAGTAGCGCTGTGTAAGAGAAGCTGAGGGGGAGGTCGGGAGTCCATAGTGGAAGCAGTACAGAATTGGTTTCTCCTAAAACCAGGGAAGGATATACAGTGTAAAACACAAGGACGCTGGAAAGTTATAGAAGTGAATAGTTGATTTCCCTTAAAAACTAGAGAATGATATACTCGGTTAAGTGCCAGGGCACTGTAATTTTACTGTGGTGTCTTTGTATTTGAGATTCAATTTATGTATTCGTGTTTGTAAGTGGTTTTCGTTCTCCCAACGTTGATAAACGTTAGTATTTGTGAATCATTACTCACTCACATACACAGGATTTCACTTAAAAATATTTTAATTTCCTATTTTTTACTATTCTTTAACTCAAAGTAAAGTTTTCATTCTTATTAACTGATACAATTTCAATTTAGTTTTTAATTTATGCAATCACGCTCTTGCCAAATCAACTTTTCCCATGTGGTCACCAAACAATAGGGATAATCCCTACTGGAATTTTCGTCTCTAGTAAAGTCTCTCAAAATCCCTTTATCGAATACCACAAGATTGCCACATAATCTACAGAAAATCCCCGCATATAAATTCGAAGTAGGATAAAATTTAAACTCTTTCTCTTCGGCCCCACACAATGCTGCTGATCTCCTCAAAATTTGACAGTGACTCGTGGAATCTTATTGCGTTCAGCGTCTGTATGTAAAATAGTTTTTTTTTATTCGAAATGAATAAGTAGACTTGTGGAAATAGTGTTCTTATTCTAGCCATGAATTCTAATAGGCCCTGTTTGCTCATCCATTAATATATATATATATATATATATATATATATATATATATATGGGATGGCCAATGTTAATAATTATTCTAATTAAAGAATCAAACTTTTAACTTAAGCAAATTTAATATTGACGTTTCACATTAACATAAAATTGCACATACTATTGGACGAGACATTTCATAACAACATTTAAAAACATAAAGTAATCAATCGTCTTGAACTTCGAACACAATGTAGCGTCGAAAAATCTACCATAAACAAGGGCGTCTTCCTCGTTTTCATGACTCGATCCGACTCCCCTTCAAGAGCTGGCTCCCTTCAGTAGCAGAGGACGAGGTTAATACAAAAATAACCGGACTTTTGCTATTTTGAAAAGTCAATTTATTAGGTGTTTTACAATTTTTTTTCTATCTCTTTTAAAATGCACTCAGTTCAAGTCTGTACACTTGTCCAATCTTCTTTCGTACTGTTTGAAGCACCTCGGGAACTTTTCAACTTTGATATCGTCCAGTGACCACTGCTAAGCTGTTTTGCAGCTTCCACATCATTGAAATATTTGCCTTTTAGATTATTTTTTATACTTGGAAATAGAAAAAGCCCCCTCCCCGCGCCCGGGCTTAGGTCTGTTGAATACGGAGGGTATGGAATGATAATCAACTCCTGAGAGCCCATATAGCGGTTCTCAGACAAGGGCGTGCTTGCTGGGGCGTTGTCATAAAGGAGGAAACAATCACCTGATCGACAGAGATTCAAGAATTTCTTTCACTCATCCTTCGCGAACAATTTCAAACTTACAATTAAACGTATTGTTTAGTAGTTTGACCAGATGGCACAAATTTCCGGAGTACAATTACACAAACATAAAAAAAGACAATGATCGTCATTTTAAAATTCAATCACCCTTGCCTTGCGTTTGATGACCGAAGGATCTGGGGTGTCTTCCACAGTCTAAACTCTTCCTTGGTTTCGGGGTCATATCTATTAGTAACACCAACACTCATCCCCTGCAATAACCTTGGTAAAAAGGTTTATGTCGTTTTCATTCTTATTTTTTTAAGTCCAGGCTCAAATTCAGACTAATAATTTTTTGATCCTGTGTCGGCAGTGAGGAACAAATTTAGCTGCAACATGTCTCATTTGAAAATTCTGAACCGAAATCTGTTGGCACGAGCTCCAACTTCCTCATGTCTGTTTTTAAATTTCTTCGATCCTTAAACGATAATATTCATTGATTTTTTTTGGTGGATTTTTTCAATGCTTTCGTTGTTTGGAAATGATGGAGGGCGCTCAGAACGAGCAAGGTCTTCAAATTCATATCACCACACTTAAAGCGTCCAAACCACTCAAAGTCTTGTACATGTCTCTTTACATCCTTCTTGAAGGCCCTTTGAAGCATTTGGCAAGCTTCCGTTTCCTTCGTTTCAAGCAGCAACCAAAATTTCGAACACACTCTTGGTTCCATTAAATCTGCCATAACAATTTCGCTGGAGGCAAACGAGAACAGTTGAGAACAACATTACCATCATCAAAAGTTACCGTCGTGAAAAAGAAGGTGCTTGGGCAATAGATTTGGATAGCTCTTTACCAAAGCCACCTAGAGGGAGAATTTTATCCTAAGCACTCGCTTTCAATCCGGTTGTTTTTGAGTCCCCATACCTCATAAATATATATGCAAAATAACTATTATTACCCTTAAGCCCTTTTAAAAATTATTTGGGACAAAAAATGGTACTGAGTTTAAAGAAAAAATCCTAGTAAATGATTATAGTAACAGAAAATCGAATTAAAAGAATTACCCTAAATTTTAAAAAAATTGAATGAAAAGAAGCCAAAAATTAATTTAAACACAATCTTAAAAGTCATAGCAAATTAAAAGGGATGAAAAAAAGTAAAACGATATATAAATTCTATTGTGATATGTCAGAACATGTCATTTTTCATAAATTCTATTTTGTACGAAAAATTTAACTTAATTACTTAGAATTTATTATTAGATAATTTATGTGATTAAAATCTGAATTATGTTAATGATTAGATTTCTGTGAAGTAAATTTCATTCAGATTTTAATTATTCAGATCGGGCAAAACATTTTTCAGATTCTAAAAAAATTACAATACTCTCAATTGCAATTTTATCGTAATGGATCTCGAATAATGCGAATTCAGTATCGCAACAGTTTCAAATAGCTCTAGTATTATAGTCATCGGAAAGAAATCAGTCTCATGTATTAATATTCATTAAAGTTATTTCTATTCTGTATTTTTGAAGGAAACTAAAATGTTATATTAATGAGCTACTTAATTAACTTAATTAATGAAATTAAACACTAGAGAATACTAATCTCTGTTCATGTATATCATGTGTTTACTTTAATTGTTATTAAACAAAAAGTTAAGCCATAGCTCAAATTTTGTAAAATTCTCAATAAAACATCATCTCCTCAATGCTAGTAATTTTCCTAAAGTATTATTAGATAACATTACTTATCCAGAAAAACTTTATATTATAATCACAATTTTCTAAATATGCGCAATAATACTTCTATAAATGAACGTAGGAAAATGAATGCAATGTAAAAAACAAACTTGAAACGGAAATAAAAATAGTTCACAAGCGTAAAATAGATGATGAAGCATTAATCTCTCTCTCTTTCTGTATATATATGTATATATATAACATATATATACATACATACAGAGAGAGAGAGAGAGAGAGAGAGAAAGAAATATTGCTTTTGTTTGAATTATCTATTCATAAATTGTGAGATTCCATTGCGCATATTTCAGAAATGGAACGATGAATACCTGAAATGGGATCCTAAAGAATTCAACAACATCACTGTTCTGCGTATTCCTCACACAGAAATCTGGAAGCCTGATTT
>BMAW01113452.1:46646-104606 GCA_019974015.1 Nephila pilipes
GGAGAGTGAAACGTGTCTGTTTTTTGTCAAATATATAAGTCCCAAAACTGTAATTTCGCTCACTGAGTTAATTAAAATATTATTACAATAAATATCTGAATCAGGATGAAATCTCCTCTTTCTACCAAAATGTACAAAAAACAATTTTTGTAGATTAGAAGCTGAAACAGCTTTCGTTGATTCATTTGGTAATCTAATTCATTGCCTGTTACAGCTGTTTTTCAATATTATCCATTAATTTTCTCATGCATGAAATTTCCTGGTCATTAACTTTTAAAGAACCTTTACACATAGTGGGAAGTTTGAAGTGATGTTAATAATTTTTATAACGACTATTGTAATACTCAAAACATTCTCCATTAGCATTCGTTCTTCTTGAATAAAGCTATTAAATAAGGATGAATCAATTTCTGCTTAAAGACATCTGTACTTTAATATTTTTAAGTGCAAAATTAGCAGGTTACTTCTTTAGTTAAAAGCGAATAAATCTCTGAGAATTCCATTCTTCCGAACGCTATATCATATATTTTTTCAATAAGAAAATATTGAAACAAGATGTTTGTTTTTGCTAAGGCATCTGTTACATATGTCTCTAAAGCGACTAGATTATCCTCGGTAGATCTGTTTCATTGAAACTCTCTTAGAAATGATGAAAAAATAACATTTTGTTCTAAAATATGCATAAGGCAATCGTCCACCATTTTCCCCCAGGACTTTTCACTGGCTACTCGTGAAGACAATGGGTCGGTAGCTTATGAATTCTTTTGGAACCAGAATTTAAAATGTGATTAATGACTACATATTTCCAAGTATGAGATATCTAAATTCTATTAAAATGTTTTAAAAGATTTGTAAAGAGTTCTACGACAAATGCTCAATGAGATTATATTTGATATATAACCCTGGAGTATGCGTATGAGAAGGAGCATTTTCCGTATCACGAAAATTAAAATCACTGTTGTATGTCAAGTTGTGTAACTTGATAAATTTAATTTTTTTCTCTTAAATTGCATTTCTTATTTTTTGAAGCTGTCGGAGTAATTATCTAAGCTTTATGCTTTAGAATGAGACGAGACTATTGTATTTGCAATTCTTTGTCTGATAATTGGTTAAAGATAAAATGTTTCGTTTATTATATTCCTGAAATTATTTTATTAATATAAATTCCAGAGACATATTTATCCTTGTCTTATAATTGTTTGTAGTAATGTTATCATTAATATTTTCCAGGATCGTTAATATTATAGGATTCTTTCTGGCTTCGTCGATATATTTTTCTAAAAATGACTTTGTGATTTCTGTACGAAATAAAATTAGTTTGAGGTGGGATATCTTTTAAAAGAAATTAAATGTCCTCTTCTGAGTTTTATGTTTTCTTCCAGTCATTATTCTGTCACGGTATATAGAGATGTTTTTCTGCATATCAGAACCCATTTTAATGAATTCATTTGCGTTTTCTATTATATTTTTCTGTTGTCCTCTGCCACCTCACCACTACTTTGAGAATATATAATATAATCAATGATGTTAACAAAGGATGAAAAAGTGGCCAGTTGGAGATGTTTCATAGATTATTGCACGGTATAGAGCTCTGTTAGATTATGATTGCATGATTCAAGGTAACTGGAAAGATTTGAATATATTTTAAATTTCAAAAAGTGGAAATAGATGGGGAAGAAATAGCCAGATCTACTAAACGAACATTCTTTTGGGTAAATGAAAATAAGTCGTTTGCTTACTGTATGAAAGGCTTAATTTAACACCAGAAATGATCTTTTCTATTTGTATTACTCTTCGGTTACTTTTTATTGCCTCAAAGAAAGCTGGGTCATTTAAAACTACGAGCAAAATGAAACGCGCGGGGAATATATTGATGTGGTTATTAATGCGTATGATATCATTGTGAGTGCTTGGAGGCAGATGTAATGTACACATAATATTGTTATTTGTATTTGCATGTGAATCCCGATAACAGCAACTTTGAGTGTTGTTTGTTAAAGTGACTAGAGGTGTCGCTTTGATGATATCTCACTCTTTCCTGGTCAAGAAAACCTGGGATAACTCATAATTCTGTATGGGGACTATTTAGAGAAATTTTATGAATAATAGAGAAAAATTAAAACTCTATCTCCATTATTTTTAGTAATAATTTAACTTTACGATACCCCGAATAATAATAAAAACTTTTCGATATTACAGATTATTTCGATCTTTTTTAAATCAAACAAATCAACTTGAAAAGCTGTAATTTACATTATATGCAAAAGGATCAATTATCATACAGAATAAATTTTATCCAAATATCACGGTTATTCCTTTGTAATAATTAAAACGTACATACCTAATCCTTCAATTTTCTTTTCACTAGTTAATCAAACTTCTCAATTTCATTACGAGAATCAATAGGATAAAACTTGGAACAACAAAACGACGCTTCAATATAAATCATGTAAATTCACATGAACTGAAAAACGAGAGTGGCACTCACTCGCGTAAGGTGTCTAGTTACGCGTATTCTAGAAAATATGTGAAAGAATATTTTAATGCAGTGCACTCCCGATAATCCGCCAGATATAGGAACAGAATTTTGTCGGATATTTAGAATAACGCTAATAACATCACATCTTAACAGTAAACCTTTTTTTTTTTGCTGCATAAAATGTAATATAAAACACGCATGTAAAATATCGAACACACTAAATTAATAAAACTATTACTATTTCTACTCAAAGCTTATATTGTTCAATAGAAGTAGAAAGTATAAGATAATGCCTCAAAAGTTTATGGGCGCGTGAAAAAAGCCACATTTCTGGCAGGGCTGGAAAGGTGATCTACCGGTTTATGCAGGGAGTACTGTACTTTGTAATGTGTAGGGAGCTGCCAAATAATTCAGAAATTCTATTACAGATAATTATAATAAGAAAGTATCTTCTGTTTTAGTAATTAATTTTCAGAATTTTAATTGGTAAAATGTAGCTAAACTGAATATTATATATATATATAAAAAAAAAAAACCTTTTTTAAATATCAATTTAAAGGGGGATGGTAAAGAGTTCTTCAAAAACATATGCAAAATATTGTTATTATGTAAGCCAATTATAATTGTTGTTTTAAGATTCTTGTTGTTAAACTTAATATTGAAACGCTTTCCATTTGTTTGCTTGGGGATAAATAATTCATAGCTATATTTGGAAAAGAAAATAATACACTTTGCTACTTTAAAAAAAATATTATTCATTATGAACGCTGCATAATCAAAATTTTAAGAAATATTAAGTTCATTTACTCCATTGTAATAAATCAATGTCGATTTAAAAGTGTGCAATAGGTTCTTAACACCGGTTTTCTTGATTTTGAGCTACACTGAGATAGAAAGATAGACACGTCACTGTCTGAACTTTTGAGTCAGCTTAAAACACTTAACAAATAAGAGTTTCCGTTGTCTTATATGGAGGGTTTTAACAGAATCGAGTGAATAACTACTAATATTCTGGCTATTAAAGTGCATTTGTACCATTTCAAAGAACAGCAATTTAGCTTATTTAAGAAAAACAATAGAACTTGAATAAGTACCCGTAGAACTGCAATACATCGACCAACACACAACAGTGTCGTCACATGGAATAAGCCTATTGTACCCATTCAAGAAATACCTTATCTTCTTTATATATATAGTTTCGAAATCGTGTCAAAATATTGCAAAATTAATTATAGTGTAATTTAAAATAAATACATTTATTAATTTCTAGCAGTTCACATTCCTTCTTCCTACTGTAATTAAGAGGAAAAATAATTTTTTTTAATTACAAAGGAGAACTTAAAATTTTATCTCTTCTTCTGCGCTTCACCTTTTTAAAAATCTTGTTAATAATTCCCAGAATAGTTGGAGGTTTTCCAAAAGCAAATGATTTTAATCTTATTGTTAAATTATACGCATTCTAATCCAATCAGTCTGGTATGTAACACAGACTATTTCCATGTGGTTCATTTTTTAGTAATGCAGTTTCAGTAATTTCAGTTATCTATAATAGTAATTAACAATTAAGAAGAAATTATAAAAACTTATACAATGCTAATCCTAACGCGACATGAGATTGAAATCTACACACTTTGATGATTTACGTTTTTATGTAAAAGTAAATTTAACTGGTACATTTAAGGGAATTAGTTTAATGATAAACTTTTTTTGTGAATCACTGTGTAAAAATAAACAACTTAACACACTCAATAAACAACTTAATGGAAGTAACATTGAGAATATAAATATTGTTGATAATTTTAGAATCTTTAAGAGTTAAAAGTTAAATAACGATAAAAAGTGTTTTCAACATGCGGTATGTTTATAATTCAATTTCTTTTATTTTTCAGACAAATTATTTACAGCGAACTCTGATAACCCGATGGATGCGTGCATTAAAAAAAATTCTGCTATGTATCATATTGTTAAAGTAATAAAAAATGCATTTTTTGAAAAAAGAAATGTCTAGTTTTTTATTCATATCAAGCAAACCTTACAGTTTATTTTTCTATTAAACTCTCCTTTTATTATTCTCCTGTAGACTTCATTGGGTTATTTTGTAATTAAATAACACTACACATACCCACACTAGTAATATTAATGTGGACCGCGGGAGCCTATTCGTCAAGGGAGCAGATTCGTAGCTGGCATTATTTCCATCGTGTCTTTTGTTCGTGCTCTGATCCCACTAAGGACCCACCGCATAGCGGATAGGGTGCAAGTTAAATCTGGTAAAGGATTCTTGTCCTCCCGTTTGTGAGGGGTAAAAATTTGGCGAAGGAGGGGCCAGCATAGGTATCGTCCTTTGACCGAGGCTCAAAATTACAAATCCGTCACCAATAACCCCCGTATTGCTTTTCAATGCGATGCTAATAAACAAATACATTCAAATTAATGTGACCACCTATCAGGAGGCCATAATTACAAACATTCACTGCGAGGAAGGAGGTGAAGAAGATTCTAAACCAAGTTGTGGAGCACTGTCATCTTGAGTTCAATGGCCATCTGCGTTAGGCTGAGCAGCTGAAGATCCATGGAGCAAAACACCTGATGGAGATGTCCTACAGATTCTGCATTGGTTTTCAATTCAGAATGTTTGGGGGTAAAGAAGTAAGGTAAACTAATACTGGTGCTTTTTGAAGCACGCACGCATTCCGATCTGTATAACATGTCGTATTTTCCTGATGGAAGATGCCATCTTGAGTCTTTTCCCAAAAAGGAGAAGATGGTCTAAAAATTGCGATGAAGAATTATTGAGTGGCGAAAGGCGTCAGGATCACGAATATGTGTAAATGGGACTTCGACAGCTGTTTAGTGTGTCATGATATTTGCTAAAAACAAACCATATTCTAGGCTACGAGAATTATCCCTGGGATTTTCTAAGGACACATTGAATGACCCTTACATAAGTATAAAATTAAAGATTATAAAATATAGAAAATAATAGTGTGGAATTTTGTACCATAAGTTTTTTGAATGATTCCTTTAATTAGATTTATTTTGCTGAAAATTTTGAAAAACATACGAAATTTCTTCCATTTAAAAATATTAGAGTTGAAAAAGCTCTTTAATACAATTGAAAGACGTCTTTTAATAGTATAAGATAGGGTATTGAGAGATAATCTGAATATGGGTACCTAATTTATGATCTCAAATATTTCATTCGAAGAAGAAGGAATTCTTAAGATGTCAATAATTTTGTTAATCTTACTGCTGTAAAATATAGCTTCCCATTTAAATCATTTAATGAATATAAATACTATATTATTAAAAATATTTATGATATAAATTTAAAAATTTCTTTATTGGATTAAAATACATGATATTAAAAAACAAAATTTAGATTTACAAAAAGGCTTTATTGTTTGTTATGCTGACAAATATCAAAACAAATTATACAATTATGTGTGAATATTGTTATAAATTAATAATTATTAAACATAAACATAGAAAAGAATAACATTTTAGAAAATAATTTTAGTGACAGAAACTAATAATGGAATTACAGCTCTAGAAAAAAATGGGCTTACAAATTAATAAAATTAACCTTCTTCAGATCTATATTATTCCTAAATTTCAATAAAAAATTTCAATCAGTTTCATTCCTAATTTCCCATTTAATTTAGAACAATCGTTAACAGTTACAATGTTTATATTGAAAATGAAATGTTATGTAGAAATATAACATGATTTATATTAAAAATGTTACGAAAAATGTTTTATTAATTGAATTTGTTTAAAAATTATGAAATTTAAAAAAGATTTCTTTTAGTTTAGATTTTTAAAAAATTTTAAGTAATTAAAAGTAATTTCCATAAGTCTGTCGTTTTGTACATTCATTCATTCAATCAATAGTTTGGTGCTTTTACAAGGCTCATAACGTCGTACTGGAAAGAGTAGAGAGCAACATTTGTATTAGATAAAAGTTAAAAGTTTTAATTTCTTATCTTAAAAAAAATTAAGTTTATATTAAAGGACTTAGGTTATTTTTAAGTTTATTCTTTCCTATAGGTCACGATTTTTGTGACTTCAGATAGTAGATATAGTTAGGCTTAATTAGATTTAGGTTGCGTTATGTTAAATTAAAGAAATTGAGATTTCTTATTCACCAGTTACGGATCATTATGGAATTTTATTTTTCACCCAATTTCAGATACACGACAACGTGCTTTGGAAGCTACAAAACCGAGTGGATCAAATTACCCCGTTTTTGAAATGGTCACAGTTCGTTTTACAGTTAAAGTATGATCCCAATTTAACCAAAAATATTAATACACAAAATACAGAAATATAAATAAATAAAGTTAAAAAATTAATAAATATTGTTTTAAATTATATGTTGTATCGGTAATATTTTATAATGCTATTTTTAAATTATAATTAATTAATAGTTAGGAAGAAGCGTGACTTCATATTGGGATGCATAACTTTCTCGGGCTTTAATCCCCAGTTTTAGATAATAGGAGGTGAGACTGAACTTTGGTTTCAAGCTTGCCCAGAAGTTAAATTTAAAAATTGAAAATAAAGTGAATTGCCAGAGTAAAGTTAAACGAGCAATGCTTAATTATTAATTTTATAATTAAAATTAAAAGTTAAAAGTTTTTATTCTTAGTATTAAATATGAATCATTAATAGAAATTTTAAAAATTATTTTTAAAATTTAGAAAAGTATAAATTAATAGAATCTGAGTAGTCTATTCAAATGCATGATGGAGAAGTAGGGTTAAGTCTGAGTGTCGTTGACGAGAAGGGTTCGTGAAGTTGGTTCAAATTTATTTTGAATTTTAAAGGTTTTAAATTTTAATATTCATAATTTCAAAATTTTTAAAATTAAATGCTATTGTAATTTAATACTGTAATGTGTGGTTAATACTAGTGGCGTTGGTAGAAGTATCCTGACTTATTCATCTTGAATGATTAAGAAGTATATGCTGATGGTACATGGATGAGGAGAGGGAGCGTTCCTATTGGTTGCTGGGTGCGCTCCTATTGGTTGTTGTTGATGGGTGTTAATTTGGAGTAGAATTTTGCAGGAAATAAAGTTGAAATATGATAAATGAAGGTTAATCTAGTTGAATTTCACGTGGTCTGTGCAGGAGTTGATTGTTGTTGATTGGAGTATATTTTTCTATTGCTTGAATGGTTCTGTTGGTAGAGATATCTATTTTCTTGTAGAAGTTTTTTGCCAATTTTTTGATGAAGTGCTTGAGGGTTGGGAAATTTAATGAATTTCTGATATCAGCAGTGCGCATGTACCAGTGTGCTTCTACTGTTGTTCGTAGGATGCTGGATTGAGAGCTTTCTAGGATATCCATAGTAGTAGGTGCACAGTGGGTCCAGACAGGGGAGGCGTAAGTCAGGATAGGTCTAAGCAACAGTGCATTGATAAGCATCTTGTTGGTTCTACTTAATGTAGAGTCTCTCGCGAGAAGGGGAAAAGTTTTACTGACTGCAGCTTTATATTGCTGCTTAATTAGTGTAACGTGTTGTTTGAAGGTGAGTTTCTTATCTAATGTAACACCGAGATATTTTGTGTACCGAACCAGGGGATTTTTTTTATTATTTAAATATACATCTGATTCGATGTTTCTATTATTTCTGTTAAAGAAGACGGCCTTTGCCTTGGAAACATTCAGGGCAATTTTCCAAGATGAGTACCATACTTCTAAATCTTTGAGGTGGTTGTTTAGTGCGTGACCTATGTTTTTCAGGAAGTAGTGACTTGCTAGTATCGCAGTGTCATTTGCGTACATGCAGAGAGTTGTATCTGGGTGTTTTGGGATGTGGTTCACGAAATAATTGAAGAGGGTCGGCGATAAAATTCATCCTTGCGGGAATCCTGCTGCGATATTTCTTGGATATGAGTAGGTTTCGTTGATGATGACTGAAAAATTTCGGTTTACTAAATATGATTTGATAATTTTGATAAGGTGGGGTGGGGTGTTAATTTTAATCAGTTTATAAAGTAGACCAGTATGTCAGACCCGGTCTAATGCTTTCTGGATATCAAGGAAAACAACTCCTGTGAGTTGGCCTTTGTAGAATCGATTTTTGACTAGTTCCACAACTCTGAGTAGTTGGTGTGATGTGGAGAGCTCAGACACGAAGTCATGTTGTTCGTGTATCAGGATGTCGTTTCACTATTGAATTTGCTCAGTCTATTGTAGATGATTTTTTCGGCGATTTTGCTTAGTACTGAGAGTAAGGATATTGGTCTGTAGTTTTCAGGCTTTGTTGGTTTTTTTCCAGGTTTTCGGATCGGGATGATCGTGGCTGTTTTCCAGGAATCCGGGAAATGACCAAGATCTAGCATATTTTGGATGATATTTCTGAGTTGAAAAATGCATAGGTGAGGTAAATTTTTAATCATTTTGTTTGTTATACCATCCTTGCCTGGTGCTTTATTAATTTTTAATATTTTGATTTAATTTGCAATTTCTGAAGCTGGTGGAGGGGAGGGGGGGAGTTTTCGAAGTTGTTGCTATTCGTGAAGAATTCGTGAACGACTTGTTTCACTGTGCTATCATGTGTTGGTGTGTTTAGATCATTGAGTTTAAACTGACTCTGAAGTGAGTCAGCAAGTATTTCAGATTTGTCTGTGTCACTCAGGGCGATACCAGTTGGGCCGTTTAGGGCGGAAACAGGGGTTCTTCTCTTCCTGAGTGCTTTGGACATATTCCAAAGCGTGCCGTTTTCAGCTTTCAGGTTTTCCAGTGTTCCTTCCCATTCTTTTTGTTTGTGTAAGTGCACTTTGCGCCTTATTTCGTTTTCAATCTTGTTTAATTTTTGTTTATCTGCAGGGAACCTTGTGAACTGCCATACTTTTTGGCTTTGTTTCGTTCTCGAAAAAGGTTTCTGAGTTCTCTGCCGATGTAGGTCTGTGTGTTTGTCTTAATTGGTTTAGAGGCGATTTTGTGTGCACTTAAAATGTTGTGTGTTAGTTTGGCGACTTCTATTTCTATATCCTCTCCACTTTGTGCTTTGGGGAGTGTAAAGGTGTTGTTGGTTGTTTCTAGGAGTGTTTTTCTAAACAAATCCCAGTTAGTACTAAGCTTTGGCGAAGGAAGCGTGAACTTCTCTTGAGAGTCAAATTGAATGAGTACTGGGTTGGGGTTGCTACTTAACTCCGGTAGCGAGTGTATCTGGGAGGGCCAATCAAAATTCGCCGTAAGAGCAATGTCGATGGTGGAGGCGGAGTTATGTCCAAATCGTGTTGGAAAGGCTGGGCTAAGATATCTATGCCGTTCTGATCAGCAAAGTTTTTAAGTGCATTACCTCTCGATGAGTTACATGTGCAGCCCCAGCTAGTATGCTTAGCATTTAAATCTCCTCATATTAGTGATGTCGGCCCTAAGTTTAGAATGGTGTTTATGTCTGTCCTTACGTGTGTGACTCTGACAGTTGGCGGAATATACATGGAGGTAATGAGTATTGGGTTTCCATCTGTAGGGGTGAGTGCAACAATAGTTGCTTCTGCACCGTTTAGTGTGGGTGTTGCGATATTGTAGTGTGGAAGAGGTTTTTTAATAAGAATAGCAGTGCCGCCATACGGGCGATTGTTTGTGGTGGGTCTGTCGTTGCGGTATGTGGTGTAATTAGGGATTGGGAATCTCATTCCTGGTCCGAGATGTGTTTCTTGAATTAATATTAAATCTGGGTGTGCTTATCTATGAAGCTCCTTAATTCTACATCGTGGAACTTTACACCTTGGGCATTCCAATACACCAGTTTGAGTCCGAGAAGGGTGAATTTTAGTTATTGGAGGTGGGTGGTGTCTCGACTACACCCGATATAAAAATGTTTAGCTTGTCGAAGTCACTGGTGACTTTAGACATGTTGTTTAGGGCTTCAAATATTTTCGGGAATTTATTAAATATATTTTGAAGTTCTGCTAGGGCAGTTATGAAATTAAAGTTTCCTGGTTGTGGTGTGGTAGTGGTTGCAGCAGCCGGTTCAAACTGGTGTTTGGCTTCGACTGACATTGGGGCTATTTGTGGCACCATCTCTTGGGCGGTTTCGTTAAGTACATATTTATCCTCACCACAAGCCAAATGATTGGCTGACTTGTTCAGCCATCTAATGAGGAAACATTTCTACTAAAAGTGTCCTTTACAAGTTCATGGATTTTTACTTTGGTTTTAATGTATTTATTTTCCTTTTCTTTTTTTATATTTGGAATCCTATTCGTATCTGAAATTTTGATTAGTCTCTTTTAGTTCCTTTATTTTTATTATTATTACTAAAGTTGTGATAGTTAAATCAGTAAAATTGGTTTGAAACATATTTTTTCTATTTCAAATTACGAGTAATTATTTTCTTTTCTCTTGAGATTCGCTCGGTTTCGGTATTTAAGTTTAATTTTGAATTGAAGGATTTTATACGTTTTGAATTAAAATTATTAAGTATTTCAGTAAATTTTTATTTTATTTTCATCATAATATTTTTTATGTTCTTAATTTAGAAGCATTTTTTGAATTTTATGGTATGGTTATTTTGATAATTTACAAAATTCCTTCATTTATTTCTGAAATATTTAAGAAAGTTTTAATATATATATTATTCATAACATAATATTGTTTTAAAAAAGAGACATGAAATAAGGTTTGTGCATGTTCCCAATAATATGTGTAAATAATAATACTTTATTACTCATATTTCATTAGGAAAAAAATGATCAAATATTAGTTTTGGACTCCTGGATGAAGATGGTAAGCACGAAAGTTTTATGACAAAAATATTTCATTTGCAATCTACTTGTCCGCTCGTCAAATAATTTCACTTTTAAAGTGTCACTTAGAATTGCACAATAGAAATTTTATGAACTGATAATAATTTTTAAAAATTAGAAATTTTATAAACTGCATTACTTCCTCGATTAATTAAAATCTATTTGAGTTTATTTTCACATTAAATGCACAAACACACATGTTTTGTATATATTATGTAAAAGTAGCGCAGTGTAAGAGAAGCTGGGGGGAGGGGTCTTGAGTCCATAGTGGAAGCAGTGCACAATTGGTTTCTCTTAAAACCAAGGAAGGATATACTATGTAAATCACAAACGCGCTGGAATGTTACAGGAGTAAAGAGTTGATTTCCCTCAAAAACTAGAGAATGATATTCTCGGGTAAGCGGCATGACGCTTTAATTTTATCGTGGTGTCTTTGTATTAGAGACTCAATTTTTGTATTCGCGTTTGAAGTGTTTTTCGTCCTTCTAAGGTTATTAAACTTTAGTATTTGTGAATCATTACATATAATCAGTTTTTATATAAAGTTGTGAAACATTACTTATCATCA
Organism: Nephila pilipes; assembly: GCA_019974015.1. Classification (NCBI taxonomy): domain Eukaryota; kingdom Metazoa; phylum Arthropoda; class Arachnida; order Araneae; family Nephilidae; genus Nephila; species Nephila pilipes. The sequence continues at coordinate 58,461 of BMAW01113452.1, forward strand.
TTTTTTACTGATACAATTTCAATTGTTTTCAATTTATGCAATCACGCTCTCTTAAAATTTGAAAAATCAGCCTTTCCCATGTAGGGATAATTCCCGCAAAACAAATTCAATTTGTTTCTTTCAAAGTGATCTCTATTCAAATCTTTGCACTTGCCCAGTATTCTTTGAAGAACCTCTTTCTTTTTCAAACTTTCCAGTCCCCCTCCAGCCTATTTTCAAACTTTTTGAGCCACCTCTGGAACTTTTCAACTTTAATATCGTCCAGTGACTGCTAATCTGTATTTGCAGCCTCCACATCATTGAAACATTTGCCTTTTAGATTATTTTTCCATTCTTGTGAATACGAAGGATGTGAAATGATTGTCAACTCCTGAGAGCCCAAATAGCGGTTCTCAGACAAGGGCGTGCTTGCTGGGGCGTTGTCATAAAGGAGGAAACAATCACCTGATCGACAGAGATTCAAGAGTTTCTTTCACTCATCCTTCGCGAACAATTTCAAACTTACAATTAAACGTATTGTTTAGTAGTTTGACCAGATGGCACAAATTTCCGGAGTACAATTACACAAACATAAAAAAAGACAATGATCGTCATTTTAAAATTCAATCACCCTTGCCTTGCGTTTGATGGCTGAAGGATCTGGGGTGTCTTCCACAGTATAAACTCTTCCTTGGTTTCGGGGTCATATCTATTAGTAACACCAACACTCATCCCCTGCAATAACCTTGGTAAAAAGGTTTATGTCGTTTTCATTCTTATTTTTTTAAGTCCAGGCTCAAATTCAGACTAATAATTTTTTGATCCTGTGTCGGCAGTGAGGAACAAATTTAGCTGCAACATGTCTCATTTGAAAATTCTGAACTGAAATCTGTTGGCACGAGCTCCAACTTCCTCATGTCTGTTTTTAAATTTCTTCGATCCTTAAACGATAATATTCATTGATTTTTTTTTGGTGGATTTTTTCAATGCTTTCGTTGTTTGGAAATGATGGAGGGCGCTCAGAACGAGCAAGGTCTTCAAATTCATATCACCACATTTAAAGCGTCCAAACCATTCTAAGTCTTGTACATGTCTCTTTACATCCTTCTTGAAGGCCCTTTGAAGCATTTGGCAAGCTTCCGTTTCCTTCGTTTCAAGCAGCAACCAAAATTTCGAACACACTCTTGGTTCCATTAAATCTGCCGTAACAATTTCGCAAGTCAGTTGCTCTATGTCCAAAAAGAATTTTAGTTTCTTTAAATTTCTGAATCCTTCTCCGTTCCCTAATTTTACCACACAAACTGAGATGAAGGTGCCTTTCCAATTTGGGGGGTCGTGGATATTTTTTGAAGAAAATTTTGACTCAGAAGAGCCCAAAATTCTTTGAGAGCCCAATTGCTTCATACAGGTCTAAGAAGACCTGTATGAAGCAATGATTACGGGATTGGCATGTGCATATTATGAGAGTGGCGTCTTGACTTTAATACCTGATATTTCAGTTATCGCAGTTTAAAAAGATTCAGTCAATGATAAGCAATCAAAATTAATCAGAAAATAATATCTTAAACATAGTTCTAATATTTTCTGAAGAATTACCAAAATTAAATATGTTTGTCCTGAATGTGTAGAGCCGATCACTTCACGCATCCGTACATAAATTTAATTTTATTAAATTTTTCTTATAGTAGTATTGAATAACCGAATCTGAATTTTTACTGAAACTTGTAAGATGAATCCGATTAAATGCACATTTACAGAGGATTATTTTAAACTAAGTGTCGAATCATGCAATTTTTTTTCTTCTTAGTTTATACACATGTCTAATCTTGTAGTTTAAACTTACCTATCTCTCTCTCTCTCTCTCTTTTGTACTATTTTCATAACTTTTACATATTATCCCATTAGTCCTATTCAAAACATACCGATATATTTTTTTAAATTTACATGAGTCGGTTCATTCATTAGTTAAGGTTCCCAAATAAATAACGACATAGTCCCAACAGGTTATTTGAAGGGAAATACACATGTGAGCTCCATTATAAGTTGTTTGATTTCGCTGTATAAAATTTCATTCAATTCCCGTATGAAACATATTTTTTCATAATTTAATTAATAATTTATAAAAAAAAATTTCATTAATTTTCATAGGTTATATTTATTATATCAAAAATTAATAAATTTTATACTTCCATTTAACTTAAGTAACATTAAATTACGTTGTTCACAAGCACATTTCGTATAAAAGATGAATTCAGAAAAAGAAAAAAAAAATTAAAACATTTTTTAGCAACTTTACATTTTCTCCACATCAAATTTTTTTAGTACACATAAATATTTTAACTCTATTTTTCAGCATGTAAGTAACTTCTTACATTCGTTAAAAGAAATTTCGAGAATTTTCGCTAATAATGCTGAGTTTGCAATCCTGAATCTATTTTCATTCTTCCTGATAATAAAAAATCAAAATGACCATCATGACTTTGAAGCAAAACCCTCACGAGTCAGCTACATAAGATAATCAGAAATGAATACTTATCAAACAGTATCTTAAGAGTAGGTCCTATTCAGGACCTAACAATAAATCAAATTACTCTTGTTAGCGTAATCTCGCAATTCATAATTTCCGATCTCTCTCTTTCTACTAATACTGATTCTTGCTATTCGGTGTCTCTATAATCTGCTACATGTTATCATTTATTCGTTACACTTCTATTTATAGATAACGAAACTAATTTAAGTGATTCCCAAGTTGAAGCTCGCGAATCAAAATCATATGAAAGGTCATTAGTTTAACTGAAGGGAAAATAGAACTTTTAACCCGTTACACCGCTTTCTCCTGATACATCATTTTGATTCAGTGAGATTTTCGATAATTTATTAATGAACTTAATATAATTTCGGTATAGTTATTAACTTATTTCAATTTTATGCGTTTTACTGCATTATAATATCGTAAGGCTGTTTTCGCGTAATGTTCAAGAACAGAACTAAAAATTAGAACACTTTTTCCTGTAAGAAAAATGCTCGGTCATTAATTTTGTATCCTGACTTCCCTTTTTTTATACAGAATAGCATATCTTATACTACTGCTCATTTCTATCCGAATCAACCCCTTTTTCTAGTGTAAAATGGGTGCCATATTTCGTCTTTTATGCTGTGATGCTAAAAGTCCATTAAACTTTACGCATTCACGCAAAAAATGGAGTATTTTTGCAATATTCCTAATTTTCAAGAATACTGCATCATAAACGGACATATGCTTTACTATATTTCAAACTCATATAAAAATTGAAACAATTGTTTGTTTAGAAATGTATTCTAAGTTCCAATCAGGTTCTTTAACATTAAGCGAAGATAGCTTTAAAAATACGATATAATATTGCATATTATGCATGTATTATATACATATATTTATGTGTAATGTTTTTTGAGTAAATATTTTATGGTTACGTCTTTTTTCTTTCTATCAGGGACTGACCCACGTTCGATGGTTCAAGCTGTAAATAATTAAACTAAAACAAGGACAACGGACATAGTTTACGAGGTTCCTATTTTAGTATTTAAAATTTACCCTCTTATTGAAGAATTAAACATTTCCATGGTCTTAGATTATTTCAGAATTTGTTAAATTGCTGTCAAATTTAGGGATCAATTCGATAAAGTCTAGGAATTCAACATAGGAAATGTTAGAGAGAAAATGAGATGAGAGACCAGATTACGATTGGACGCTACGGAAGCAGGCTAACGAAGAGACAATCGCAACTGATCAAAATGTTAAAAGGGGCGGGAATACAGATCAGAGTCAGAGCAAGATACTCTGCCGCCAGATTTTCATGTTTTCCCTCGGATTTTGAGAGTTTTTTTTTTAAATACTATGGAATGTTGCTTTAATTGATATTTATATTACTTGTCGTGCTCGAGGCCGAATTTTGAATTGTAATAATCGAAAAGTTTGCGTGTCTTTTAAACGCGAGGTGATTGACGTTTCAAAAGATAGAATTGTTCGAATCGTCGTGGATTTGAGGTGAATCCTGGAGAGAGTTAAAGTCTTTAAAAGATTGTTAATTGTTTGAAAACTAGGGGGGAATTAAATTTTGAGGATCAGAAACTACGAGAAGAGAGAAACTACTACAGCAGTCTTCCACGCCTTCTGAAATAGCAGTTTTCCATCAATAGATTGAAAAGCAGCGTGAAGAAGAAAATAAATTTAGAGGATAAATTTTTAAGGATGTTATTAGAATTAAGATGCAATGAGGGTGGCCATTTGATTTTTAAATTTGAAATAAAGTCGATAGCTTCATTTTTCTGGACTGGATCCAGAACAAGACAGGTGGAGGAATCCAAAAAAAAAACTTTGAATTCTTCTATGTGTGTGTGCAGAAATTCTTGGGTTATCTGCATTGTGAATTGGTTCAAATTGATTTTGAAGGTTTTCAGCTGTAACTTCCGTCTTTTCAATGAGAGTTATAGCAATACTGTCCAGGTCACCTCTTAGGGGCGGAATGTGGTGAAAAGGCTATTTTCAGTGTAGAGGTTGCCCTTCAAAAAATGTTTGTTTGAGGCGAGAGACTATCACTGCGCTTTTCCTATTTGTTTTGGAAGAAGTTTTTAATCTTTCTCGAAATCTCATTGCTATTTTAATTGTTAATGAGTATTTTAAATATCACATTCACTTTACTATTTTTTTTATTTTAAAGAACAAGATTTTCATATGATAATATTTATTGCTTCTTAACAGTACACTCATAATTCAAAACTTTGAAAATGTTTTATACAAATAAAAAAAAATGAAACAACAGACACAGATAGAAATTATTTTAAGAAAATACGACTTTTTCTCTTTATAACATTTATAGCTTTCTAACATTTTTTTTGTGTGCAGAAATAAATTTTTCCGATATTATAGATTTCATTGTAAGGAAACTTTGTCTTAATTATCCCAAAATTAGAGTGTCATACGGAATCGTTTATTTTCTCATTAAACTTCCATTGTTGAATTTCGATATTAGGTCATCGATTCGATTCGATTGATTTCGATTTAGGTTAAATTAATCATAACAAAAAAAATATTAACAATATTAGTGGAAACGAACCTTCAAATTTTATTAAGTACAAAACTGATATTTTGAATTAGTTTACTATTAATGTAAGAAAAGTCGTTGTCTATATCTTATTAATTAAAAATAAGACACATTTTCATTTTAAATTTTACATTGATACAAGTATTCTTAAAAAAATTAAGAAACTTAATTTTTTGGCATATTACAAATACGCTATTGAACATAAATTTAACTTTAATTCTCTGTTTTGCCTGAATAAACGAATAAAATATAAAATAATATCCAAATTTTCTCCTCGATTTTTATTTTTAAGTTATAATATTTGAGAATACAATTTCAACCATTTTGTATAATTTTTTTAAAAAAAATGTATTTAAACATTTTTTCAATTTATCTTTTGTAAATAAACTAAGCAAATTTTAAGCAAAAAATAACACATTTATATTTCATTGCTTAACTTAATATAACTGCTACAAATAAATTTTAAGGCAGTGCAAAATAAGAAACAATAAGACAGTTGTATTTTGTATCATTTTATTTCATAAAGTTACACCTAAAGAAATAATGATAGTTCCAATGAACAGACGAAGTAATATGTGTAACAGTTTTAAAATATACATGTTTTCTAAATATTAATAATTTTTAAAAAGTTTGAAAAAATTACTGTATCAAAAAGGTAATACCCATCTTAAAAATAGTAATAAAAATTGTAAGAAAGTTAATCGAAATTGAAAAAATTAATACTTCTTATAACTGATTCAAAAACTTAGAAACATAAATCACAAAAACAGAATTGCCAAATATATGTATTATTTCTCTCTATATTATAAATATCAGAGCTCATAGAAATACATATGTTCTTTTATAGAGAAGAATTCAATATCTCATAATTTAGGATTATTCTTATTCCGTATTTCATGATAAAGATACAAAAAGTTTTACTTTTTCCTATTCTCTGAATTACACATAAGATTTGACACACAGTTTTACAAAAGGCTTAATTCACCAAAATATTTCATGGCATGCAGATAAAAAATGAAGAAAATATAATTTCCCTTTTTTTTTTCCCTCCAGACTTTAATTTTGAACAAAGTATTGCTCAAAAACTGTTTTACATTGTCACACATTTTGAAAATAAAATGTAAATTATGAGAAATTTATGTAACAATTATCACACAAAATTAAATTTCAGAATAAATTTTAAGTGCCATTACCTTCACACATTTAACGAAAAATTCGAATAATGTATCTTCTTCTTTCTTTAGCCAGAAAATCTTTCAATTACAGGAAGAAATTACAATACATAAAAAAATCAACACATTTTCGGTAATGTTATTCTAAAGTTTGTTTAGCAAGCAAATACTTCATTGTCACTGAAAAAAAATTGATTTTAAAAGCAGTCGGAAAATTAACTTTTACCAGGACTCTAGAAAATTAAATTCTTTCAAATAAGGAGGATTTCGCGCAATTAAACTTACATATGAAAATCGACTCGCTGCAAAAGACAAAGCATCTGATGGCGACAAAAGCATTGGATGAAATAATTAATTATAATATGAAAATGGGAACAAAAAATATGGCGGAAACACATTTCAGAAGTAATGTAGGAATTCAAAAAAATTATTTAAAGTTACTCAAAAAAATGAAACAATTAAGCATTTGTACAACAAATAAAAACTTGTTATAATACAAAATACCACAAATAGTCTGCAATATTATTTGAGCATATTTATTCAACAGAAATCATTTTGTCTTCAAATAGGTTTAATGTTTTCAATACTTTTTTAAACAGAATATTACAAAAATTAAGAGAGATTACACATTTCACATTTAAATCTCTTTTATTTAAATATTATTATAATAAATTTAGTTCTTTTAGAAGAAGTTAAATTGTGTTAGATGTGTAATGAAAACGTGACATTTTAGTTCGATTTAATTTTGTTTTTATTATTTGGAAAAACAATACTTATTCCTTTAGGTCTTAATTTTGAAGTAAAAGGAATTATTTATTTAAGCATTAATCAGAATAAGCATAAAATAAATGGATAAATGTTCTAAAAAACAAATCAATATCAACTTTTTAAACATATTTTGAAATAATTTGTAATCACGTGTCTCATAATATAATTAAAAATGTGTTTAATAACAAATTTAATATATACCAGCCTTAATATAGTCAAAGACAAATAGTATATATATTTATAAGATGATTTTAGTTACACATATTAAGGTAAAGGCTCTTTAGCGCTCATTGCTTAGTAAAATAAGGTCTTTACTATTGTTGTTTTTGTCACGATAGGAAGAAGTGTAATTCTCATTCTGAATAACAATATTGTCAAACGTCTTAGGGTCATTTGCATATTAATGGTGTCTTCATTTGACGCAGCAGCAGGCTGATTTTAGTTACACATATCAAGGTAAAGGATCTTCAGTGCTAATGTCAGAAAAAAACCCCGTAAAATGCAGATCTAGCAAATTTCTATAGCTTGATCATAATAAGCGTTTATTGTTGTTGCTATTGTGATAGAAAAAGAAGTATGATCCTCATTCTACATAATAATGTAGTCAAAAGACTAAGGGTCATATGCATTGATGATGGCTTCATTAGTTTTTATAAAAAGAAGTGTGTTCATCATTCTGAATAGCAACAATGTCAAAGGCTTAGACTCACATGCATAAATGGTGTCTTCATTTGAAGCAGGTAAATGTGATGTGTGATTATCGTCCACATCTTTCGAATTCTTATTGCTTCTTTGATTATTTGGTACGAGATGGATCCTCAGAGTCATTTTGGCAATCTGATAAAAGTATTTGTATTCGATAGGCTATGGTTGGTATTGATGTTTTGATGTATGGTTGGTATTGTAGTTTTTGGTTAGTTCAAATTAATTTGCAATAATTGGATAAAATCCATCGTTTTTAGAAGCAACAGATGATCTAGTTGATTGCCTATACTTGTACTATTGGGGAGTTAGCTCAGGGCAATCATGTTCCAGGATTGAATTTGTTTCAGTAGTTTACTATGAAATTTTTACCGATGACATTGTTCTGTATAGAGGGAAAAAAGGTATCGAACGATGCATGTGACTCTCTCGATTAAGTCAAGACAGCTTGCTTCCAAATTTATCAGACGATTGAAGGACAGATTCCAAAAAAATGCCTTCACTTTTTGGAATCTTCTGAGATGAATTAAAATTCTGATAATTAGTTGGTGAATAAAAGGTTTCTGAATTTGGATTTTCAGGTAATGATTGAAATGGCAAACTTGATTCACGTGATGCAGTAAATGACACCAAATCCGGATACATTTTTAATGTATTTTTTCCTGGTTCAAAGCAATTCACTTCATTCTTCTTGGCTGGTTTAAATGCAGCATTCGAAGTACGTAAACCTCCAGGGTTTGGATGATAAGTAGATGGCTGTGAACAATGATTAGAACTTCTTTCCTTTTTTTTTGCCGTTCCAAGTACAGGATTCCGAATAAGTAAATCTCCATCATGTAGATTAGAATCATCGGTTGTGTTGTAGAATGAACTTTGAAAAGCGTATTTCCGCCCTGTACTCTTATGAAGAGTTGACATTTCCCGTTTACTGAGAGTTTGTCCATTATTTCTGTCACTTTGAAGAGTACTATTGTTGACATTCGATGAAAAATGTTGAGGTGATTCGTTATTCATGCGACTATCTTGGTATATTTTTCTAAGACTGAGTGGAAATGATTGATCACGTTTCATACGATTGGGCAGTTTATCATCGATAAAGTGTAATGTTGGGGGAAAACGTGTACATTGTTTGGAAGTTGATAATTCGTCAATATACATTATTTCATTTACTTTTAAGATTTTACAAAGAGGATCACAACCTAAAAGGATTTCTTTTGTGGTCTTGATTACTGGAGTTTCTGCACTTACTCTTTTTTTTTCAGAAATGTTGAAAATTTCAGCATCTTTCACACTAAGTTCCAAGAAGAAATTTTTATCATTAGGCTTAATGTAGATTTTGTTCGAAGACGTTGGTGTCAAAATTTTGCCAGAGCTACGTTCAATGATGAAACGAGAATTATCAATATTTTTTAGATTAAAATAAGCTTCTGCATGAGCCTCTGAAGTATTGCATGTGTGTGTTCCGAAACTACTATTATTTGAATGTTCTGCTGGAGAAAAATCCCTTTTGACAATATTTTCCCCAGAAAACTTGGATACGAGATTAGAAGGCTTTTTCTCGTCATGAATAATTTTTGCAATTTTTTTACGAGGCACAGGTTCGGAACTTCTTGTAGTTTCTTCGGTTGAATCATAATCCAAATCGATAACAAGAGAATGTAAGGAGGAAGTAGAAGAAATGTTTGATTCATCACTACTTTGCAACTGATCATAATTTGTATCTGCGTCTGTTGCATCCTGTATCTCTTTATCACTGTGTTTCAGAAATTTGCAATTTTCTTTCATTACTTTTCTGGGCATGGACGTTGTGTCTATTTCAAAAGGTTGAAAAGTAGTCTCTGCTGTTCCTTTACCATCTAGCGCAAACTTTTTTCTTGATAAATCTGCTTCTTTACAATTGCAATGGGATTTCTTCTTCTGCAAATACACGAGAAGGGTAATTAAATAATAGTATTAATTTTATAATAATAGTTGCACCATTAAAAAATATAATAATCACTTCATGTCCTTGTGGATTAGATTCAAAGTACTCGTAACTGGTATTTAATAAAGGATAATTGCTTTCGTGCGCGTAAAACTTAATAATAAACAACGAGATTTCGTTTACGTTCATGAAGCAATATTTGATGTGTGTAATGCATGACATTATTTTTTCTAAAAATTATAATTATACATGTTTTTACTCTGTAAATTGTTTTTAAAGGATTTTCTCCTGATATATTAAAAAATGTCATTAAAAAGCATTGATAAATTTCATTAAAACATTTCACATATTTTACAGAAACAAGTGACAAAAAAGGTCAGATGAATGTAAATACACAAAATACTTTAGACAACAGAACCCATCATCTTGTGAAAAATATCTTACCTATAAATAAAGATAACTTCTCGCTGATAACTAAATAAAGTGAATATATATATATATATATATATATATATATATATTGGTTCGTTATCAATAGCCTTTGTGTTGCTTCTCTTAGTATCATATATAGACAATCAAAATGAGAATAATAATAAAAGTAAGCTTCTACCTCTAAAACAGAAAATAACTGATTACAATTGAGAGAGGAAAGGAACAGTTTGCATTCGCAGTTAAATCTAAATTTAGCTGCTGTAAATTGCTCTATCAGAATTAAATAACATGACATCAGTATCATTTTCACTCAAACTGAACTCAATTTCTCACATGTTATCTTTTGCGTTGGGATATTCGAGAGTTTCTCTTCTCTCACCTCAAGAACTTTTTGGCATCTTGAATTACATAAAATAATATTCTTACCAACCAAAATGAAACGTAATTAGGTAAATTATGTGAATGGAAGATGTGTAATGGATTGAATTATAGATAGTTATTTAAACGAAACTAAAATGAAAGCAAAGAGAAGAAAAATAGAGGATTACGATGAGTTGATACATGTTTTAGATTAGTGTGATTCATCATAATTAATCGTTTGTATTGAAATTAGTTAGAAGTGACTCTGAGTTAGAGTAATAGTATTCAAGCCTATATATAAATAAGCATATATAAATAAGCAATGATTAAATTGGAACGACAGATACGATAAGATATTATTTTCATGTTTGAAGATAAATTCGAATTAACTGAGTTAAGAGGGATTTGAAAAAGTGAGAGCGAGCTACTATATTGTGTGATGATGGATAAAAAGAAATGTGTTGTCTTGTTTCGACGTATCATCTAAAGAGTTCTGAACTTATTGGTCATTTTATTAGATTTTAAAATGGCCGTGAGCTAAATAATAAAGGCATGATGTCACAGTCTCTCCTTCTTGTCTAATTTTTCATCTCTCCTCGTAACTGATTTAGAGGGGAAGCTTCTAAAGGAAATCTACAAAATAGTGTTCATATCAATTGTTACATACTTGCATAAATTTTACAAAATGAATAGGAACTCTTTGGAGGAAAGAGAATTGCTAAAATAAGAAAAGGAGGGAAGAATTCTAATGTTATACTAAGAACAACTACATCTGAAGCACTCAAGTTGAGAGTTATAGTAAAAGTCTCTATTTGACAGAGAAAAGCGATACTAAGACCAGTGGAAACATATGTACAAGTTGAAACCCAAAATATACGCGTGATCTAAAGATTATATTTCATTTCAGATTTATCTGAAATAAATTCAATAACATTTCCTACTCACGGCGTTATCAAAATACAAGTTTTCATGCTTGCCATGACAGCCATTTCATTGCATGAAAAGTTTTCTCAAGTCACCTTCACTACTGTTTCGATATGTTTCTTCCTGATTGGCTGGTATCTCAGAGTAAGCCACCAATGTTGTGTTCGTAAATTAAACTACTCAGAGACAGATATCTTTTGCTAGATGTTTGCTGAAAGCAATGTATTATTAATTTTCTTAGTTCCTCTTTTCCTGTAAGTTGTTTTCGCAGTAAATTAATAGTCAGTATTGAATTCGTAGCCGGTGAGGTTTCCGAGCATTGTGACGTTGTGCTATTCACAAATTTTTTTCCAGTTTCCTCGGGGACTTTTGGTAATTTGAATTTCATAAAATTAAATTTCGTTCCAACAAAAATGAAACATGATTAAGTAAATTAGATGAAGGTAAGAAGCGCATTGAATTGATTGAAAGATAGTTATGTATAAGTGAAATAGTACTGAAAGGAAAGAGAAGGGAGAAAGAGAATAATGACAAATTGATAAATGTTGCAGATTGGAGTGAATTATCATAATGAAATGTTGCGTTTGAACGTAATTCCACTAATCGATAATAAGAGTCGATCATGTTATGAAAAAGAGCTTTATGAAACGGAATGAGTAATATGGTAAACTAGAAATTTATTATTAGAATATAAACTAGGATTAACTAAATGAAGAGGGTTTCAAGACATATTCTCGCTGATAATAAAGTACTTTGTTCTGTTATTATGTGCTTTTAATTGGCATTATGAACTCATTGACTATTTAATTAAACTTTATGGTTGCTGTTGAATTAAATAACGAATGGTCCTAGATGACATAAAGTTCCGATGCTATTAAAGATTTGCCTTGCAGTGGGGCTATTGTATGTTACATGTATTGTGTTCCTAAGTCCTCTCGTCAGCGTGATGTAGAAGTTTAGAGAGAAAGGTGCCAGTTGAGATAACGTCCATCTCACTCAACCGAGGTTCAAAATTAAAAAAAAAAAAGTCTTTAGGTTGCCTCTAAGAGCGACGTTAACTAAAAAGCAATTTTCATGTAACTTTTATTTTTTCAAAAGGATACAACAACTTTATTTTTTTCAACAGAATAAAATCATTCTGGGGCAGGAAAGGTCGAAGTCATGCTTCTTAGTTTTGAATGAAACGTATATTAAAAAGCCGTTAGACTTAAACGTTCCGGATCCGTCAATCTACTGAAGCAAACATTCAAATTCTTTCTCTTCTTTCAACTGATTCCGGGAGGAATTTGTGGCTCCGATTGCCTAGTGGTCACGATCGCAAACATTCGGCCGCCGTTATTCCTGTTGATTGGTGCGATCTACCATGTCACTTAAGACTCACCACATAGCAGGGCTGATGTTAAATCAATCGTGATCGAAAATTCTCCCTTAGCATTGCATGGAACTTGCGAGAAGGTGGGGCAAGCTCAGGTGTGATACTTGCCACTTGACCGAGGCTCAAATTTGCGAAGTCCGTCGCCAACAGCCCTCGTGTTGCTTCTCAGTGCGTTGTTAATAAAACCAAATAACTGCGTCAAGGACGCATTCCATATAAATAGAGCAACAATATTATACCCATTGAAAAGACATTAACGTTTCTTTAATGTAGGAAGTTTTACTGAAAACAAGTTCTACAAGTAAATCAATGCTTTTTAGCAGGAAAAAAATAAATGCTTATTTCCATAAATACCACGGTATTGTGCTCGAATATAATTAAATAAACCATTTTCACATTTTTCACACGTTTAAAAATCTTGACGCACCAGATCACTTTTCAATTTCTTATCATTTGCTTCAGTTGTAATTACATTTAGGTTAAATGTATTCAATTTAATAATTTATCTTTTACTTTAATTTTAATTACACGTAACTGATAAAATATTCAATTTAAAACTCTATCTTTTGTTTTAATTTTAAATACAATTAGATTAAATGAATTCAATTTGATAGCTTATCGTTTTCTTTAATTTTAATATCGGGAAAATTTACTATTGTCCATTTCTTGATATTTCATTGTTTACTTTAATTCTTATATTTAATTGAGTAATTTAATAATAATTATAAGAAAAGTGCACCTTGGGTGGCTAAATCTGTTCTTCGCAAAATTTTGCATAAAACTTTTGATTTTCAATTTTTTTTTTTATTATTTACTATGTTATTGTAAAGATATTTACAAAATATTTCTTGCGCACAATGTTTGTAGAAGTAATACAGACATTATCATGATGAATAAGCTGAAAATGCGATATAGGGAAATCTTAAAATTACGTCTCATGCTACAAGATGTGTCACAGAGTACAATAATTCACATAGTTAATTAAAAAATGAGATTTTTTTTTCCTTTACAAAAAACAAAGATGCTTTAATCGTTTTTTTTTTTTCAAAAATTGTTTTAATAGCCCCCTCTTGTTTGATATATTTAGAAAACTAAATTTACAGGTACAACTAACAAGCAAGGTAGAGAATTAATCAGAAAAGATAAATCATAAAAAGTTTGATTATTGTTCCTTATTATCCAGTTTCTTTAAAAAATATTTTAAAACTATTAAGAAGATGTCAAGCATTTTAAAAATTATTTTCAAAATTTCTTATAAACTAGACAGCCAGTTTTATACTAAACAAAAGTTACTAAAGTAAAAAATTATGATAAATACAAAAAACTAGGAAAGAGGAGGAAATATATAAGAAGATATTATTAGAATAAGAATAATTTGAAGAAAAGGGAACGATAAAAAAGGAAAAGTAAAGAAAGAAAGAAAAAAGAATGAAAAGAAAAGGTACGGGGGGAAAAGATAAAAGAGTAGAAAAAGAAATATAGGAAGAGAAAAAAAAGAAAAAAAGAAAACAATAAGTATCAAAGCAATAAAACAGGGCCTATCAAAGTAATGCTAAAAAGCTCAGGGAATTAATAGCAATAAATAATTATAGTATGTTTGAGGGAGATTATTAATAAGAGTAGTAAGTAATAACTTTCACACTGACAAATAAACTAATAAGATTTAAATTCAGTTTCTGCTGCAGTGAAACTGATGTAACTTTATAGTCAGAATTAATATGCTTTTAAACTTTCGATAGTTCAAATTTATTATGTTTTAAAAATTTAAAAAATAACAAAATCATTCGATTATAATGATTCCCCCAAAACGATAAAGGAAGTAAGAGGAATTCTTACCTCGCCAAGGGTTTCTCTTTTAATGAATAAAAGTAGATCTTCTCTTTCAGCTCTGAAATAAGGATGTCGAATTTCCCAGAACCTGAGAATTAGAAAATTAGAGAAAAATATTAATTAAAGTAATATAAGAATAATTTAAAACTTTTCTCCTTAAAATGGTTAGAAACAAAACATTTTTTATTTCTTTTTCAAAAGTTAAATAAAAACAATCATCGGAAACAATTTTATTCGATTTTTAAAATTAAGTGAAATTCGTTTTATCTTTTACGCGTTTTTAATTACGATTTTACATCAGAAATCACTGGTTCACACTGACTGTACTGCGGAACGGGAGAAGTTATCAAATCATCAGGATAGATTTACATAAGGTCAGTGAATCGTATCTTCATTTATAAGCCTTCTAAGGACTCGAACTCGATTGGTTCCGATCAGATAAGTTAAAATACTAAGTATCAAACTTATTAGCTTTTGTTGCAAATAGGTCGTATTCAAAATTGATTAAGAATTAACAAAATAGTAGGTTATACAAATATCCGAATGAAATAATTTTCATATCATCATTAAATGACTTTTTATTCATAACTATTATTTTGTGACTAATGTAAATTAAATTTATGGTGGAAAGTGAAGGAAGTAATTAAGGGATTATTATATCATTATTTTTCTGCAACTGATATTTAATTTTATTTTTGTGTTTAATTAGATAGCGTTAGATCAGTTGGAATGAGGAAAGACAACATTTCTATAGTTTTGGATACGCACCGTCATCCATAATTTAAAATTGAACGAAATGATATATAATTTATGTAGGTATAATAAACTTAGTTTTTAAAAGAGAAAAACTATTTACAGATGCTGTATAAATCTATTAAGATTTCACATAAAAGTAATATTAAGTCAGATTCTTAAATAACAAAAGAAGCTCATTAGCATTGAGCGTGTACATTCCTTAACAATTATCGGGATGACGCAACTGAAAATAACATCATAGCTAAAATGGTATTCTTGAATTTTTCCTTTTTTTTTTTCTTGTTTGTTAAAGAGGAGCCGCGTGCTTTTTTCAATCCTAAAGTTTAAATAATTCGAAAAATTTTGAACAAAAATAAAAATAATTAAGGTACATTTCCAAAACACATGATATATTTTACAACAGCCATCATATAATAATTTGGGTCATTATATAGAGTATTAGATCATTTCTAGTTTTGGTATAACTACTCTTTATAGTTATTTTATTTTCACCAGTTGAGGAATGTTGAATTTAAAGTTAAGAAATTATTCATATATGAATACATTCCCTTATTTCAATTGGTTCAATTACACAATTTAATTAGAAGATCTATTTATTCTTGTATGAAATCTTCCAGAAATAAATTTAAAAGTTATTGAAAATCTTAAATTATTTTAAATTTTAAAAAAACTAATAATTTTTTTTTAAAAAAAACTGAAGTTTTGAAACGAATAAATTTACCCTTCTGAGGTGCTAAATTTTTCACTAACTATTAATGAAATTTTCGATGAATATGCAACACTTTTATAATGAAATTCAAAAATTTGTGATAAAATACACTATCATTTACACTCTACACTATTTAAATTTTATTTTAAAACTTTTTGTAGAAAATAACAGGTCGATGTATAGCGAAATAAAAAAAAAAAAAATAACAATTTATCGATACACATTATATTCTTTATTTCGTAGGCAACTGACATTTCAGATGAGAGAATTTTCGGGTATTAAAGCAAATGATAAATTATGTAATTGAACACAATTTAAGTTAAGTGCAATTATTACTGACAAAAAGGGAAAATAAAAGAAATCTTAACATGTTAATTTATTCTCAACAATGATACTTCATTGATACCATAGTAACTGAAACTGAAACTATTGTGAATCGGTTGGTAGAAACCAATGAAGATTTGTGGTCAGAGACGACATTTTATGATTGTAAGAAAACAAGTCTCTTTGATGTCTAAAAAAGACTCGCCTTTTTTCTCTTTCAAAAAACTTTTCAGGACTTCTTATTACATTGCATTCTCTTTCTATCCTATAGATGATGAATAAAATTTCTTGTTCAACAGTACACACACTTCAAATATTTTATATGATATACATAGATTACTCATTTTCAATAAATTAAGATTTCTTAAGATATCAAGACATGCAAATTAAATAAAAAAAATTAAAAATTAAATATGAATTTGCTCATCTCTTGAAAGTTAATTGAGGTCTAATCACGAATGTAATCTATCCCAAAAACATTTTTAAATAATTGTGTGTTTATATACAAATATTCGATTAAACCAATTTTGAAAAGCTGAAATATTAAGAACAAATCTAACCATCTTTTTGTCAGCTTAAATTTGAAAATCTTGTTGAATTCTCTTGGGAGTTACCAGGGTTTTTTTTTTTTATTTTACGAAAAAATTAATTTTTGTGAACAAAGAAAGTAATAAACTACAAATTTTTGGAATAAAATCATGATTTTAATTCTAAGAGATTTTATGAATTATAATCGTTTCGCCATAAATTCTGATGATTAAAATAGTTTGTAAGACAATCGCTCAGAAAGGAGAGGCAAACAAAATTATAAACACAAGGCACCTCAAAAGCCACAGACAAGGCACTTAATGGAGAAAAACGAATGTAATATAAAAATAAAAAAGTAATGATATTTAATTGTTTTTTTTTTTTTTTTTTTTTTTTTTCCGAATTCAAAATTTCTCAAAAATTTTAGCTAAATATAATCCTTTTTTAAATTTGCATCACTAAATAAACTTTGCAAAACTTATTACATTGCTTTTGTTAATTTATTAACATATGTTAACATGTTGTTTTGAGAAAATGGCGTCAACAAAAATGGCCTGAAATAAAGGATACATGGTGATAAACTTAAAAGATTGACATTACTATACACTGTGATAATAATAATTACGCTTAACTAGCTTTAGGTATGTTTATTTATATTGCTGACATATATAAAATTACTTTTTCCCATTTATGGATTCTCCATTATTTTCAGAATTGGCGAATCTTTACGTAAATATATATATGTTTATAGCATCCCTACGAAACTCTAACAGTACTCAGAGTAATAAAAAGGTAATTGCGAGATTAAATTATAGACGTATTTTGGATTATACAATATATTTACACAGAAATAATTTACAATTTAAATACATAGTTGTATCAAAAAAAAAAAAAAAAAAATAGAATGCAGACAGATCAAAACAGTTTGGTTTTGTCAATTGTACAATCAATGCATATAAAAGGCAGACATGACGGATGACTGATTGGATAATTCACTTAGCATCACATGACTTCATTTGACATCGTTTCCTCACCTTGAAACCGAATTCAGTTCTAATATATTTAATTCAGTTAAGGCTTGGTGGCAAGATCTGCAGAAAGCACCGATGCAAAATATATATTAGGACGAAAAAAATATATTTTTTTTAAAAATTTCTAAATCCATTCATTTTTATGTTTAATATCATAGCATTTTTACTCGTAATTATATTTATATTCGTATTTATTAATATTCTTAAATAAAAATAAATTTTAATTATTGGAGCATTTC
The DNA here is from genome assembly GCA_019974015.1 of Nephila pilipes. NCBI lineage: Eukaryota > Metazoa > Arthropoda > Arachnida > Araneae > Nephilidae > Nephila > Nephila pilipes. Next base: position 76,595 of record BMAW01113452.1, read on the forward strand.
AATGAAATAAAACATTTGAAAAACTAAAAGGAGTAAATGAGTTTCGTGGAAATAATACATTTTCATCGTGATTCTTAATTTTCTAAAATGTGTTTCTGCAATGTTCAATCACGTATTTTTCACAAAATATCACCCCTAAAACTTTTCCCAATTACGGTGGATAAAATTAATATCACTGTTAACAGCCCAAAGAGAACCAAATTATGACGTTAAAAGGAATTAAAATTAATTCTATTAATTGATATTATTATTTACATTTTAATAAGAATTTTCTCATTTTAGATATTGTTCCATTTTGTATACAAATGGTTTCCCACCATGAAACAAGCCTAAATATCCAATTTCTTTCACCTAATGTTAAATGAGTATTAATGGTATAAAATTAATGAGAGAATTAATAAAGATATAAATGAAAACATAAAATATTCTACAAAACATATTTCAAACATGATTGCACCAACTAAGAGATAATTTTCTTCCTAGTCTAAATACATAAAAAAAAAAAAAAAAAAAAAATACCCTGAAAAATTAATATTTCATTAGAAATTAAGAATCACTAAAAATGGTAAAGCGAGAATTGTAGCACACAGACATATTGATAAATGAATTTTCGAAAGCTATAAAATAATTGAATCCAAAAGGTTTTTGATGGAATTATTTACTATGTACATAAAGAAATAGTCAAAATTTAAATAATCGGATAGGCCAGTATACTAGTTTATTATAATTATCACTTCAATTATTATATACACATATTGATTAAAAATATAAAATATATGAAAAAACTATTTTATTTTCGAACAGCATTATTTTTTGAAAAAAAAAACGTACCTCTTATCCTAAAACACATATAATATATTAATAAAAAGTATAAAAATAAAAAATTAATTAGAAAAATAATTGCTGAAATATTATATATATTAATTATTTAAATGTTGAAACGTTGTTTATCAGATTATATAATTTGCTGAAAATAATATAAAAGCATATGATCTCTAACGGTAGCACTAGAATATTTCAATAATTAATGATCAGATTTGAATGAAATTCTTAACTTTGGCTAGTTGGAATATTTTCTACTTAATTCTGTAGAAAAATTGGATGGCATTATAAGGAAATTACATTATATTTAAAATTATCTATATTAAGTAAACTCTCTCTCTTTCTCTCTCTCTCTCATTAACTCTTTACTGCTCCCTTTTACCCGCCATTTCGATTTCGTGGACGTAATGTTAATCCTGTGGAATTTCGACTTCAATTCTCAAATCTTTACTATTTGATCTATTTGAATGCAATGAAATGCACTTGAAAGAGCAAGAAATAATGAAGGCTTCCGAGGAATTATTTTTTATCTCCGATTTTTAAAAATATTTTTTAAAGACCGGAAAACTCACAGACGAATCATTAAAATACGGGTAAAAATATTTTTAAGAATCAGAGGGGGAAAGTAATACTGCTGAAGCCTTCATTATTTATTGCTCCTTCAGACGCACTTTATTACATTCGAATAGATCAAATAGTAAAGATGGGAGAATGAAACTCGAAATTCCATGGGATTAACATTAAGTTGATGAAATCAAAATGGCTGGTAGATGGGAGCCTTAACTCAGTAATTTAGTCATCATTGGGTAATTAATGAACACACTAGTGTTATTCATCTGCAATTAGAATTGAAAAATTAATTAAAATTGTAACTTTTTGATGACTGTACTAAATAAAAGTTTATTAAAAGTCCGCTGAATTTTACACTGATGCAATGAATAACTATGGAAAATACATACGTGGTTGTGTAAGTGTGAAAAAGAAATAATTTCATCTTATACATCAAGATAATTCGAAGTTTTTAACTGAAAAATGCACTCACTAAATTTTCTTTCAGTTCGGTCTTATCTTAGATATCTTTCAATATTAATTTTAAGATGGTAAAATTATAAATTTTAGCGTTTAAATATTGATTGCTCATTCAAATGCACAGTATAAATAAAAAATTCAGATATTAATGATATATTATGTTTTTGATAAAAATAATCTATTTTCAAATCAATAATTTACAATAAAAATACAATTATATGCTATACCTGGCATAATTAAATAATCTAAAAATCTATAAGCAGCAAAATTAGATACTTAAAAATATCATTACATAAATTTTTCCTATAAATTGCAGAAAAGAGTGTAAAATTAATGTAGAATAATAAAAATAAAATCAGACTTAACTATTGAAGACAATCAGTAAGAATATAAAAAAAAAGTATTAAAAAATCATGTTTATAACGTATCTCTAATAACATATATTTTCGGAATGCCTTCTTTTTGGATTTATTCTAACATCTTATTTTTAGTTCCGAAAAAAGACTTATAGTAACTTTTGCAGTTCTCACAGCTGGACAGGAATTGTAACACAGTTATTAGCCTAAAAAGAAAACTAAAATGTGATGCTAAGGAATACGTCATTTCATTTAATTAACATATAAAAATTTTGCATTTCAGATGCCGTTTGTAACACAACTAATTTCTCATCATAGCATCAGCATAAATCTAAAATTTTGGAAGATTTCGGTCAAAAGTGTTTGAGTTACCTAGTCTTAAATCTGTTATTCCTATTGGTAAATAAGAATGAAAATTTGAATTGAATTATTATATTGCATTTACATTGTACGTTCAGAAATTTTATGTTTGAAATTACAAAAATGTTTACTCACCATTTTTAAAAAATATTTACGCAAATCGATCGATAATTATTTTTCCATTTCAAAAATATACAGATCAATAGAAGAATAAATGTAATAAATCAGGAATTACTCAATTGCAGTTACAAAAAAAAAAAAAGTGTTATGTAAATGAGGAAGTTATTAACATGAGAACTAATAATTCGTTAGAATATTAACATTAGAATAAATAATTCACATAATTTTCAATACCATAAGCAAATAGAGAAGTTAGAGAACTGAATATTTAAAAATAAGCTTATAACCTAACTAGATTGTTACCTTTTTTTTCATTGTAAATGGCTGTGGTGATATCGTAACAAATTAAAAATTATTGAATAACTTTAATTAACCTATGATTATTATACTAGCGCTAAATTTTTTAATTATAATTGAAGATAGAAGATTTTTAAGGGTCATTTTTGTCATTTTGTGTTAAAAGTCTTCATTAAACATATAAATATATATTTTCAATCTATCCTGTAAATAAATGCGTCAAATAAATATTGTATACATTAAAGGTTAATAAATGTGCCAAAATTTAATAACTTTTCACGTATTCATCAACATTGCTATACCCTTAAGATAACAGGAATAAATGTCTATTAAAGGAAGCTGTTTGATACCATCTAGCCCTTAAGGTATAAATCCACACTTAAGAATTTCAGAAATAAAAAATTTTTTAAGCATCTCTGATTGCTATTCACCATTCTATAAGCCAACCCTTTCCGAATAATACAAGAAAGACTTATAATATAATTTATTACTGATTTGAGTCTCTCAATCGACTAATTTAATACATGACACAGAAAACAAATCAGAAAATAATTAAGCTAATAATTTAGAACAAAAAACTGCTCATGTCATAAAAGAAATTAACACGTTATATAACCTAAATATTACTCTTATCATAATACTGTAATTTAGACTTTATTGTAAGCTATCATAAAAAAAATCTCATTTGTTACATTTTAGACGATTATTTAGTATAATGCATTACTCTTTTATCACAGTCTAATTTAATATTCTCAATCATAAATCGTAGCTGTTAATAGAAATGTTCCGAAAATTATTCCAAAAAACAATTTTATTTGAATTTTCCGCGTGCCTAATTTAACAACCTTTCAAAATGCTGTCCCCCCCCAAAAAAAAAACAATGAAATTATTTTTTAGAAATGGTTTATTTGATAGTATTTATAATCATAATTTACTGTCAAAACTCAAACTGTTTTACAGACTTAAAACAAATAACGACAAAACGAAATAACTTAAAGAAAAAAGGTGGTAGATATGCACATTCGCATTAGTACATTCCGATGCAGTGATACCGTCTGCACTGGAAGTTCAAGAAATAATATCAATTATGAAAGAAACTTTAGTTGTAAAATAATCTATATTTTATTTATTAATTTAAAGAAATGTTTTTGTCCTTTTTGAAAATTACATTTCATTATTTAAAAAAGTCGTGTGACAACAAAAATTAACAATTTTGTATATTAGATTGAAATTATTTTCTCAAAAGAAAAATTGCTTCACTGTTTTAGCAAAAAAATGGCTTATAAGTTTACTATTTATGTTATTCAAGCGGAGAGACAGACTGGAAATAACAATTTATGAACAGGAAATTGTAGCCTACAGCATAAGCTAAAAATAAATAATGCTTCATTTCATTTTAGCTTTTGATAACTGAGTTGCATCAATACAATTTTGTGTTCATTTTTATCTTCTTAATGCGTCAAATAAAGGTATCTTTATTAAATTTTTTTAATTGAATCAATTATTGAAATTCTAATAAAAAAATTTAAAACTAATTAAATTGAATTCTAATAAAGTGCACGAATCTCTGATATAAACTAAAGCAAGGAATAATATACAACAAACATTTTCACATCTTAATTAGACACAGATAGAGCTAAAGTTTTCAATATTTCCATGCAATTTTTATTCTATTATGTATTTAGTAAAAGATTTTAATACCTATAAGTGATATTTATGGTCTTCTGATTAAAAAACGTAACATTTCAAGATATAAAAGATCTCCTAAATAATATTTTCAAATAAAGCATAGTATTTTTGTATACATAGATATGAAAATAACTGAATCAGTAACTGAATTTAAAACTTTTCGAATTTTAGATATTAAATTATGTTTAGTTATTTCGTTAAGCGAAATTGCTATATTCATAAAAGCATTTTAAGTAACCCCAAAGTTTTAATTTACATTTTAAATATATATCTACAAAAAGTACTTAAATAAGACTTTTTACTTTCAGATATGCAAATTTGAAAAATTGAAACTATTTATATTTTTTATAAATGCATTGTATTATGAAGGTATTCAAAATTTTTTAAAAAAATTTAATCAAAAAGGAAACCCATTTATTAGCTATCGTATACCTACAACTTTTCATATTTAAAAACAAAACTCATATTTTACACACTAAGTTAATTAACAATAGTAATCAAGTCTAGCTTATCTAACAAAAAGTGACAGTAAACATTAGAGATATGAGCTACATATCTTACAATTATGAGTTCATTTAATACTGAAAATAATCATTCAGAACTAAATTTATGCATTCAAAGTGAGTATAAGCTATTAATGATAACAGAATATGTAATAAAAAATGTAATACTTATGATGTATTGTATTTCCCAAATGGCCAATATGTGTCAAATAACACTGCCTTGATTTACTATTAATCTTATTCTTCTATAAAATGCGCACCCGTTGAATTTTTAAAAAAATTCAATACACCTTCTTTTTTAAAATTATAAATACATCACAAAATAGAACTAAACTATTAAACTTACGCAATAATAAATTTTTCAATAAAACAAAATGAATTTTGCATGTTAAAATATTCGCGATTTAATTAGTATACTTTTGTATAAGTATATTGAAAAAAATACATTCATAATTTGTGTAACGTAGGTCGAATTTAGAACGGTTTGTGCTCTGAGGCTGATTACATTTACGCATTTGCAACTTTGCATGAATGTCATAATGTTGAAGTTGGAGAAATAATAAAAAAATATACAAACAAGAACGTTTTCATTCATAGTATTTGAATTTATTTTCTCTAGAGAAATTTGCGAAAAATCTAAAATGGAAATGTTTAAAAAGTTAATACTTTGCATTTATTATGAAAATTAACGCATCTGATAACTATAAATATAGACATTTTTTGATTCCTTACTGCAACTAATTACACTCATTGGAGGGATAACTTTTACTTCTTTTCGGAAAAACATAAGCACTAAAATGGGATTATTGTAACATATTCATTTCCATCCAGAGAAACTTAATACAAATATTGCTGTTAAAACTACAGCTTTTCTATAACACTATAGGTATCGCCTTAATACACAATCTAACAGGATATTACATAAAATATTTTAAACTGAAATCTAAATTCTATACATGAATAAAATACAACTGAATATAAAGAGGGAAATTTAAACAAATATTATTCTTAAAAAAAATGGCCCTTTTTCAAAAAAAAAAAAAAAAAAAAAAAAAAATACTGATTAAATAAAAGTGAGCTTTTGCAAAAGTTAATAACCCATTAAATTTTATAACATTGAAGTTATCTATGAAGTATTCGTTATTATGAAATTCCAGAATTTAAAAAATATTTAAACAATTAATGATTTTTGAAAATGCACAAACAAAATTAACGGTGACAAAACAATTCAGTACAATCTAACTTACTTCCCCTTCTTATTGAGTCTTTCGAAATTATAATAATCCAGTTGACGAAAAACATGCAGACTGTTTTTCACATTGAAGACGGAAGGAGTGAAACACTCCTTCAATTTATTTCTATCAATTTCAACCGTATTTCCACCTCGAGCCCAGCGTATTGATGATATTTCGGCACTGGAAGCAAGTATGAAGAGCATGCGAGGAAATGAATTTCCACGTAACTCTTCTACCAACGCCTTAGAAATCATTGTTGAACTGAAGGTGTCGCACAAAATAATCCAGTCAGGGTTCATATGACAAATTTAGGCTAGAGCACACCCTTTTATAACTTCGGATAAGACCGTTGGTTCCTGCCACCTGCTAACGGACAAAACGATCTTCTTCTGAACAACGCACGAAATGGTAAATTTCTTATTCTTCGTTATTCTTGACACCTGCTGTTCCATATAGATCATACAGTCTTTTACAAGAATGTCTTATATAGCGTAGAAGAATATAGCGTAGTATCAGAACACCCGAACACTAATTTAGAACAAATGTAAGTTGTTGTAAGTTGATGATGATGTTATTACTGTAAAAGAAAACTATTTTTATTCGGAGATTTAAACCATTGCATTATGATATGGATTATTAATTTTTTCCGATGAAATTAATGCTTTTTGTATATTTTAAGGGGTCACTTCGCGCAACATTTTATCTATATACATAACGTTAAAGATGGACAAGTTTAAGGAACATTTTTTAAGAAAATAACTGCTCATACAATCACCAGTTTTTGTCTGTTTATTTATTGTATTATTATTATTATCAGCTTAATAATAGATTTTAAATAAAACATTCAAATCAACTTTACTGTTTAAAATGTACATTATGGTCATCATTTTCAAACTGTTTATATGTTCCTCCACATAAGAATTTTTACAAAATAACTAATCAAACTTTTGAAATATGCTCCCATTTAAATAATAACAGTAAAATAAATACATACAAAAATTGATGACTGTGAGACCCGTCATTATTTGAAAAAATTGTTCCGTAAACTTGGAGAGATTTAACAATACGGGGGACGGATTTATGCCTCGTGAAGTGACCTTCCTTTAACAGGTACAATAACAAATAAGCTTAAAACTTATAAGAAACACGAAGACACACACAGAGAATACATATTTAGCTACTGTATATGTAACCGATTTATTTTTCAATTTTATTTATGTATCCGTTTCAAAAGACTTTTTCTATTTATATGATTTTATTACATTTAGAAGAAAGCGAACTAGTTTCCATATTTTTTAATGTGTCTTCGCGGAGAATAATGCTGAATTCAATGTAATAAATTATTTTAGCAAAGCATTTAATTTTATTAAATGAAGATACGTTAAAACAGTTTAAGGGAATTAATGGTTTTGTAGCACGATTAAAAATTTAAGTGAATATTAACGGGAATAAAGATTTTAAAAGATATGTAAAAATTTCTCCAAAAAGTCAAATTTCAGTGAAATTTATAACTTCTGGTAAGGAATCAATCTTAACAGATTTGAAGGTAGATAAATTAGAGCATTTTCAAAAAACCTTTTTCATAATTTTCTGAAATTCTTCAATCTTGATATTTTGTATACTGATCTTAAAATCATGCGACTTAAGATTATCAGGACAAGAATATAGAAAGAATAGAATTTTAATATATCTGAACTATGCTATATTAAATTTTTTGCTCAATTGATCTTATATTGTTTTTGGAAAGGGTAATAGAAAACAGATTAAAGTTTTATCTGTTCCATCATTTTTTTTAATTCAACGATACAGTTCCACAGTATGAGTTTATTCCTTTATGTTTTAATAGAAATGCTTTCATTTACGACAAATATATGAGCCTCTAAAAGTTAGATCATAATAAGTATTTTGATGCTCACTTTTAAAAGATTGAAAACATTGGTAAAGAATGTGATTTGTATAGTTGATCTCAAGTAACGTCAGAAAACACCTTACAAAATTTAACACACCATAACTTTTTTTTATACACCTGACTTTTACAATGGTTGTTCAAAACGTACCCTGATTAGAAAAGGGAAAAGTTATAGGATAGCTCACTGGAGAATTGTCCAGTTATCGTTTTCCTTTACTGCAAGTCCATGCACATGACAACTTTCGCGATACGCTCAACGACAATAACTTTCAAAAATCAATTAAAAAAATAATCACTAATTTTTTTGACCTACGACATCCTCATCGTCTTCTTTTCAGCAAATTCACTCGATTTTCGGTGTACAATTATGAATACATAAGACATTGATGGTTTGGAATTCAAGTAAGCTACCACAAAATGCCTCCCATACAATTTCCATCTTATGTTAATTCGTAAAATCCAACCAAGTGTATTTCTAGTTTGTATGGAAAATATAAATGATATTAATCATTTATTGAGAATCACAATGAGGTCTGTTGTGCCCCTGACCGCTTTTGTGAAAATGCGCTGTTGTCGCCTTGCAATGCAAAAAAAAGCGCAGACGCGACTGAGCGCGCAGAGTGTGCAGTTGAAATAAAATGTGAGAAAATTTATACAGTCCACTTAGTGTGTGTTATTTTAATGAGATCAGTTTCAAAAAAGGAGCTATCGAGGGCGAAACATGGTCCGAGGAGCCGGAGTAAGCCGGAAATCGTGTGACTATTGTGATTAACATTATCGAAGGATGAGTTTGTGTGTTAACAGATTTGCATCTATTTGAGTGCTCCAAACATAGAGGATTTATAAAGTAATACTTCCTGGTCTCGTAACAACAGTCCCGGCAATGAGGTAGGAGCAGTTTTAAGTTTTTTTTTTTTTTTGAGTAAAAAACTAATTAAATTCCCGAGTTGAAGTTAATTTTGTTTTTGATGAGTTTAAAAAAAAAAAAATTGTTAGTGATAATATTGTTCTTGAATTAGTGTATTTTTGTTATAACTTAAAATGTCGGGTATAGCAAAGTTAAAGAAAGATGAATTAAGAATCGTGGCCGAGGAAATCGGTTCAGTTGTTAACGAGGGTATGAAAAAGAGTGAATTAAGGCGTTTTATTGAGGATAGTGATGTGTTCAAAAATGACAACGAAGCTGTTAAAAGTGCTGTAGAGGATGTTTCAGAAAATAGAAATAAAAAATCCGATCAGGATGGTGAAATAGAAATAGAGCGTTTAAAAATTGAAAGAATTAAATTGGAATTACAATGAGCGCAAGTGAAGGTTAATGGAAATAATACTTCTTATGATCAGGGGTGTTAAAGCGAACCAGAAGAATCACTGGATAGCTTAATAAAAAGTGTGAGGACGTTGACTATTAATCCGCCAAGTAGGTCCCAAGATTGGGGTTACTTATTTACTTCGTTAGAGAGAGCATAAAGTACTAAAAAGGTACCTGAGAAATTTAAAGCTGAGATTTTGTTGAATTTGTTAGGGCTAATATTTGTTAGCTGCTAATATTTTAACTTATATAGAGGAAAAATATTTAAACAATTACGACGAAGTGAAATCTATCGTTTTGAGAGAATTTGAGCCAACCGCGCAAGCAGTATTAGAGAATTTTCGAAACGCTTCTGGAGTAAATGAAACTCACGTGCAATTCGCTTCGCATTTAACAACTAGTTTCGAATGCTATTTAAAATTGAGAGAAGTAGCGGACTTCGAAACCTTGAAGCAACTAATAGTATCGGATAAATTGTTCCAAACTTTAGATAGAGATATAGCCACGCATATTAGCATAAGACAAAATCAAAAATGGTTTACCCCTCTTGAGTTAGGCAAAGAGTGTGATTTATATTTTGCATTAAAAGCGAAGCCCTTAAATGAGAAGAGAAAAGACCAAAAAATTTATAATAATAAATTTAAAACTGCATCTAAAGTATTTTTCAATGAGGTAAAAAATAAAAATTGTGATATATGTCTGAAAGATGAAAATCATCCGGTTTATGCTTGTCCGCGATTTAAAGCACTGTTGGTTCATAAGCGAGTAGAGGTAGTGAAAAATAAAAAACTTTGCTTCAAATGTTTAATGCCCAATTGCAGTGTTAAAAGATGCTCGTACAGAAATTGTTTTTGTGGCAAAGCTCACAATAAACTAATTCATTTTCCTAAAGAAGCAAAAAGTGTTTTGTCTACGAATGCGGATGCTGTAAATAATTCGCCGTCGGGGGGAAAAATACTAAGCAAAGCTCTACTCTCTCCCCCAATGAGTGGATTACACCTTTCGTTGGAACAAATTTAATCGAAAATAAAAATGTAATCTTGTCTACTGTAAAATGTTTGATAAATGACAGATGTTCGCAGTGGCAGGAAATGAGATGCATGCTCGATGTAGGCTTGCAGATTTTCGTAATGACTCAGCAATGCTTGCAAAGGTTAACTACAACTAAAAACTGAAAGGATAAATCAATCTATTTCTTCCATCGCTGGCAGTTAATCGCAGAGTTACCGCAACTGTGGCGAATAAAAAAATTTCCATGTTGGTAGTACCAAAAATAACGGATTTAATTCCTCATCAAAAATTAGATACGTGTGTGCAAATTTCAAAATCTATTGAACTTGCGGAAACTAATTTTAATGTGACGGGAAAAATAGATATTTTAATTGGTGCTGAATACTATTATGATATAATAAGGCCTGGTAAATTAATTGTAAAGAATGCGAATATGATGTTACAAGATTCGGTTTTGGGGTATATTGTGGGAGGTAGTATTCCAAGATCAAATAAATTAGATTCTAATTATTGCGGTTTAATATGTGGAGCAGATGACTTAAATTCAAACTTGAGAAAATTTTGGTAGATTGAGGAAATAGGAAACGATCTACCTAAGAGAAAAGAAAATTCTGAATGTGAGGAACATTATGCGCGAACGTATTGGAGAGATAAGTCAGGAAAATATATTGTGACTATGCCATTTAAAGAACATCCTTCATATTTAGGGAATTCAAAAGATATTGCTGTAAAGCGAATTGAATCGCTATGAACTCGTTTGTCTAGACATCAAGTGTATTTAAACTTGTATTCCAATTTCTTAAAGGAATATGAAGAATTAGGACATATGACTGAAGTCAGAGATAGTGCTGAGGTCGGTGTGACATATTATATGCCTCATAAAAGTACAACAAAATTGAGAACAGTATTTAATGCTTCCACCTTGACTACTAGTGGAAAATCCTTTAACTCCATTCAATATAACGGTGGAGTTATCCAAGATGATTTGTTTACATTATTAGTGAGATTCCGTAAACACATCTTTGCATTTACGGGAGATATTCGTCAGATGTACCGCATGATTAATATAGATGAGAGTCAAAGAAACATCCAAATAATTTTGTGGAAGGAGGGCATTAATGAACCGGTTAAAGTATACCAACTTTATACCGTAACATATGGAACAATTAGTGCTCCCTTCCTAGCGATGCGAATTCTGAAACAAATTTCGCTTGATGAAGGAAAAAACTTTCCAATTGCTGCATCGGTCCTGTGTGAGGACTTTTACATGGACGATGTTTTGAGTGGTGCAAATACATTAGAGGCGGCAAAAACTCTGCAACATCAGCTCATTGAGATTTTAAAAACTGTTCAAATGTCATTACACTAATGGTGTGGGAATAATTCTGAGCTCACGCCAATAACGGAAAACGAATACGAATTCTCATCTACGGATGAAATAAAAACTTAAGGAATTTCCTGGAAGTCTAAAAAGGACTGTTTTACATTTAAGGTAGAAGTGGAGCAAAATGCTCATCCTACTAAAAGATCAGTTTTATACATCATCGCTAGACTTTTTGATCCACTTGGATTGCTTGGTCCAGTGATCACGAAGGCCAAAATTTTCATGCAACAATTGTGGTTGCTGAAAATTTATTGGAGTGAGGCGCTTCCTACGAAAGAAGCTTGTGAATGGAAAGAATTTGTGAAATCTTTAATGATGTTGAACGATATGAATATTGAAAGATGCATTGTGATTCAAAACGCTAAAGTGATTGAACTCCATGGCTTCTGTGACACGTCCGAAAAGGCGTATGGGGCTGCAATATACGCTAGAACGGTCAATTCAGTTGAAGTTAAAGTAAAGCTAGTTGCGAGCAAGTCGCGTGTAGCTCCAATTAAGCAGATAACAATACCTCGATTGGAGTTATGTAGTGCTGTTTTATTGACAAAATTAATGCATTAAGTACAGAATGCATTAAAAATGAATATTGCATCAGTCTTCTATTGGTCAGACTCTACAATAGTTCTTTCGTGGATGAAAAAAGAATCTAGGGAATTAAAGATTTTTGTGGCAAATCGAGTAGTGATTATTCAAGAGTTTACCAAAATAAACCAGTGGCATCATGTTTCTTCGGATTTAAACCCCGCAGATATCATTTCGAGAGGACTTGATCCAGAGAAAATTCAATTAAGTGACTTGTGTTGGTTCGGTCCATCCTTTCTTCAAGAGTTCCTTGTGAACTTCCCTGGTGATAGCTACGATCTTCATAATAGTAAGTTATACCAAAGAGAGTTAAAGGATCATTAAGGAGAACCAGTTTGTCTTTTAGTGCACAACAGTGAGATCCTTCCCATTATTAATATGTTAAGTGTTCTTCATTTACGAAACTTCAAAGAATAATTGCATGGTGCATGCGATTTAAGGAAAATGCAAGAAATCCCTTACAGATAACTACTGGCAACTTAACTGTACTTGAATCATCTGCAGCTTTAATTTGTTTAGTGAGAAGTGTGCAATTTGTGTATTTTTCAAAAGATATTCAGTGTATTGAAAGGGGAAAAATTATCCAATTCCAGTAAATTATTAAATTTGTCTCCATTTCTTGACGAGAAAAATGTACTCCGTGTTGGCGGAAGACTGTAACATTCTGAACTACCTTTAAATCATAAACATCCTATGTTAATCCCTAATAACTGTAATATTTGTGATTTGATTATTGATCATTATCATGTGTTTTATCTCCATACAGGAGGCCACACTGGCTAACTTACGTACACAATTCTGGGTCACAAATGGTAGATCCACAGTTTAAAGAGTATTGAATAAATGTTTAAAATGCCTTAAGGTAAGTGCTAAGGCTAAAAACCAAATGATGGCAGATTTTCCTAGTGCCAGAGTTAACATTTCTAGAGTATTTTCTAAAGTCGGTATTGATTTTTGTGGACCATTTAGTATTAAGTTGTTTTCTGGTCGATTTAAAAAATTGTATAAATGTTATGTATGAATATTTATATGTTTTGTTATTAAAGCAGTTCATCTTGAAATTGTAAATAGTTGTAGTTAAGATGCATTTATGGGTGCTTTAAAACGATTTATTTCCCGTAGAGGAAAACCTAGTGATATCCTATAGAGATAATGGTAGAAATTTCGTTGGAGCAAATAATGAATTAAAGAAAATATTAAAAGATTTGTTCAATAAGGAAAATACAAGGAAAATTGAAACATTCAATGCCTCAGAAGGCATCATTTGGCATTTTAATCCACCTGCTACCCCTCATTTCGGAGGTTTGTCAGAAGCAGGCATTAAATCATTAAAATCGCACCTAAAAAGGGTTATAGGTTCTTACTTATGAAGAATTGAGCACCCTTGTTAAACAAGTAGAGGCAATATTAAATTCTAGATCTCTTAGTAGTATTTCTAGGGATCCTAATAATGATTTTATTCTCACCCCAGCCCATTTTTTTTAGGTGGATCGTCGTTAACAGCATTACCAGATCCAGATTTAACAGAGGTATCAATGAATAAGTTAAATAGACGGCAATTGGTACAAAAGCTTACTCAAATATTTTGGAGAAAATGGTCATCAGAGTATTTAAATCGTTTACAATCGCGTGTCAAATGGCACAAAGGTGAGAAAATATTTAAAGAAAATGAAATTGTACTGGTAAAAAATGAGGATAACTTTAAAACTCTTAATTGGAACCTAGCAAAAATAATTAAGGTCCACGCAGGAGAGGATAATATAATAAGAGTTGTAACATTGATATCAAACAGAGGTATATATCAACGTCCTGTAAACAAGATTATTAAATTACCTTTTTATGATTGATTGTCAATTTGAATTGTATATGTATATGTGTTACTATTCATTTTTATTGTATTTAATTGTTTCAATATTTTATCTATTGTGAATTAATAAAGTATATTTTGTATTATGTTGAAAATTTTTCAAATTTGTCAAGACGGGCAGTATGTTGTGCCCCTGACCGCTTTTGTGAAAATGCGCTGCTGTCGCCTTGCAATGCAATAAAAAGCGCAGACGCGACTGAGCGCTCAGAGTGTGCATTTGAAATAAAATGCGAGAAAATTTACAGTCCACTTAGTGTGTGTTATTTTAATGAGATCAGTTTCAAAAAAGGAGCTATCGAGGACCAAATAAGGTCTGAATTTCTTAATGGAATATAGGCTCTTTAAATATGGTACGATACTGCGTTAATATTTTTAGTACTTTGTCATGTAAAATACAAAAGAAAATAATATTTTACTTTAAAATTAAACATTTTTTAAAATAGTGGATTTTTTTTTTTAAAAAAAGGGCAATGACTTGAAATCTCATTGAAAAAATATTCAGTTACGCAATTAATAAAACAGTAAATCTCAGTAGGTAATAAGAAAGTGACATTGTTGTGAAGACATATGATAAGTTGGCTTTGATGACATCGATGATGGTATATAATGCTAATTTGATCGTAACAGATTACATATAGTGTACAGTGTACTAGACAAATTAATATAGAATTAAAACTCAATAGATAATAAGAAAGGATATTGTTATGCAAGTTCGTAGTCAGTTAGCATGGATTACACCTGAGTTGGCATTTAATGCAAATTTCAAGTTTGTAATAAAAAATATAAAATTCTATTTAAAGTACTGTGTGCTAGTGTATATTGATACCAACTTAGATTTGTTACCATAAGATGTATTGAAGATTTAGCATATGACGTATTCTTTATTTAAGCTAAATATAATTTCACTACATGTCTAGAAAGCAATGGGACTTTCTCAAGAAAATATATGTGTGGCAAACCTGGAGATGTTGAGCTATTCGCGGTTTTCTCTTCACTAATCTCGAATATTTTTTATTATTTGAATTGCACAAAAATACAACTATTTGCAAACGAAATGAAATGTGATAACGTAAATTAGATGAAGATAAGAAATGTAATGAATTGAATTAGGGACAGTGATATATAAGCGAAACAGAATTGAAAGGAAAACGAAGGGAGACAGATGATTACGACAAGCTGATAGTTGTTTGTGCATTGGAGTGAATTGTTGTAAGTAATCTTCAATAGTAAAATTGGTAGAATTGACTCCTGCCTAGAATAATAGGAGTCGAATCTGCGTTATTCAAAAAGTATTTGAATCTGTTAAAGAGACTTGATAAGTTAAGACATAATTGTTTAATAATGACCTGGAATAAATTCATTTAATTCTCATTCATTTCTTTCCTTTTCTAATAACTCTTGTAATAGCTCTGGAGTTTTCCTCTAAACAGGTCCAATGACTCAAAACGGGTCTCTTTTAACACAGATACTTTTTTTTTCGGAAAAAGAAAATTTACAGGGTACTAAATTAGTGAATATGGAGCTTATGTTTCTGTGATGCAATCCATTTGTAAATCAAGGACTGGTTTGTCAAAACTTTTTTGTTATAGTGCTGGTTGTTAGAGAATGAGGTATAAAAAAATTCCAGAACGCTGGTAAAATGATTCCATTATTCCAAGACAGTGTTCTCCTTGAAGCGCTTTTTGGTTAAGCAATGGACTGTTACACTGGAACCTTTTCCATATTCTCCGACGTAGCCCTCTGTGACATTTTCCTTAAGTCATTGGTGGTCGCTACGATGAAAAAATCACTGTTAATAAAACAGCAATCAGAAAATGAACTGCAATACGCTTTAGAACAGTAAAAAAATAAATAGAGCGATGTGTGTGTGCCGATAAGGAATACATTGAAGTATACAAATCTCTCATACATTGTAAGCAAATACCCTTAATTAAGTCTCGTCACTTTAAAGACATAAACTGCTGTTTGTAGAAAATGCAACACCATGAAGGAATCATCAGAATCAAATGAAATTCGCAGCAAATGTCAATTATAGGATATTATGCAAATTAATAAAGTTTCAGAGCCATCGCGCGTGCGCGGCGCGCGCAGCGCCCTCTGAATTGATGCTGAAAGCGTATAAATAAAGTGCTGTAGCGGGACGTTGAAAAAAGTCTATGATTATTTGTTAGTGGCAAACGTTTAGTGAGACCTGAGTATGCCTCCACGACGGAAGAATAAGAAATTCAAGCAACTTACGGAGTTTGAACGAGGGAGGATAATCGGCCTTCGAGAAGGAGGATTTTCCTATCGCGCAATAGCAGCTCGTATGCAGCGGAACAGTTCCACAGTGATGCGAGTTTGGAAGCAGTGGACCGACGAGCACCGAACAACTCGAAAAACAGGCACTGGACGACAGAAGGTGACGTCAGAGCGCGATGATCGACACCTGCTCCGCATGGCGGTGAATGATCGCACAGCTTCCTCCAGGCAGCTGGCAGCACGTTGGTCTACTGCTACAGGTGTACAATTGTCGGCTTCGTCAATTCGTCGTCGTCTGCTGCGCCGTGGATTGCGTGCAAGGGTGCCTTTATACAGGATTCCCCTCACGGCGAATCATCGACGGCTGCGGCGGCAGTGGGCTCTTGAGCACAGAGACAGGCGAGCTGATTGGCACCAAGTTGTCTTTTCAGATGAATCACGCTTCAATTTGTGGACCCATGATGGCCGTGTTCGTGTTAGACGTTATGCCGGTCAACGCTGCCTTCCTGAGTGTATTATTGAACGACATAGTGGTCGAACACCCGGAGTTATGGTCTGGGGTGCGATTTCGTATCATGGACGATCCAATTTGATACGAATTGAGGGTAATCTCAATAGCAACAGGTACGTCCGTGAAGTGCTACAGCCCGAAGTCGTTCCTTTCCTTCAAGGCATCCCTGGAGCTATCTTTCAGCAGGATAATGCACGCCCACATGTTGCGCGGACTGTTCGAGACTTCTGTTCAGCACAACGCATGCAACTTCTTCCTTGGCCTGCTTATTCACCGGATATGTCGCCTATTGAGCACGTGTGGGATATGGTTGGTCGGCGTCTCGCTCGTGATCCGCGTCCTGCAGTTTCCAAAGACGAACTTTGGTTGCGCATACAAGCGATATGGAATTCTTTTCCTCAAGCAGATATTCAACATCTGTTTGACTCCATGCCACGTCGTATAGCAGCACTTATTGCAGCGCATGGTGGCTGCACCAAATACTGATTTCGGACGCTTAATTTGTTTCTTTTGTTTTGAAAATTTCTTCATTTATTTGTATCAGTACAAGTCGTTTCTGCATTAAATTTCATTTGATTCTGATGATTCTTTCATGGTGTTGCATTTTCTACAAACAGCAGTATAAATCATATGAGACAAATATTGTTCACGATAGGAACACAAAACGCACATCAGTCCATTTAAGCTTAAGCTTTTCCTACTTAGAATACATAATTTTTCAATAACACATTTCATATTACATTCATCAATTCGTAAATAAACGGCGATAATTTCCCCCAAATAACTGCGAATAATATTAATAATTGTATAGCTTATCATGTATAAGAAAAAAAAAAGTGTAAATCAAACGAATTAAAAGCATATACTGTCCCGCCATGAGAGTCTACAATCATACTGATTGCAATGACATTAATAATACAGAATGGTCAAAAGTCATTTGGCAGTTTTAAATGAAAATAATTTCTTAATCTTACATGATAGAAGAAATTCGTTTTAACATAATTGAAAAAAAATATTTTGTGTATAATGTTATCAAATACATTCTTTTAAAATTTCTTGAACTACTCTGCTGGATACCCAAAATTCAGCACCAAGATCTTTAAGAGATATCAAAGATGTATTTATTAGATAAATAACAAACAATACAATGGAAAAAGCATTGAAAAGGCCGACTTTCGCGACCAAGAAATCGGTATTGAGTTTGGCTCCTACAGCTGGCAATTACCCCTGCTACACGACTCGGCATCGAATCAATGGATATCTTGTTAAGCTATGACAAGCTCATGCTGCTTTCTTAAATGGTAAGTGTTAATCTCGTATCGCAGAGGGTGTCGTATGCCGGGCCGATTGTTCTCATATTATCGATCTAAACGTGTTTAATTGGTGATAGAGTGGGAGAACAGGAAGGTGTAGGCAGCAATGGAATCTCGTTGGCGAATAAAAAGTCATGAACATTACATATCGTGTCTGTTTGCGCATTGCTCTTTTGGAATGTAACAGGAAACAAGTTCTGGAGCTATTGGAGCACAACCCTCAGATTTATGGCGTTAGTTGGTCGTTGTATCGACAATGATATTAGAGAATTGAGGGAGGGGAATCCAATATCACTACAATAATAATACCGGATGCAGAACCATTATGACGATGCATAAGATAAATGTTGAGTAATCTCTCTGGATGGAGTCATCATTGACATATATACAGCATTAAAACAGAAATGAATCGTAATGAATAGGAAAGAAAAGATGGTATGATCCTTAATTTGTTTTGAGAAACATGAAATGTAAACTGGCATTGATATGAAAGAGAAGTAGGAAGAATCTGTAGAAATAGAGCGATCGGAAGAGTTTGGATATCGAGATTGGACGTGTTTTTATGCTATGAACAGTTTGAAATTTAGATGGAGAGCAATTTGGAGCACGATGCCTTGTTACAGCATATTATTATTCTATGTTCGGATAGCTGAAAATGAAATTGGGTTTGTTCCAGATTCAGATCTACTTTTGTAGTAATTCAAATAGGCAGAATTTTCTAATAATTTCAGGTTCTGGAAGCATGAAGGTTTTGCTCCATATTCAAATAAATTTTTGAATTTTGGATCATTTCAAGAATAAAATAACTGTCAGTTTAATTTTATTTTATTGTCTTCTTTCTTTTTTGAGGTTTTATTGAGTTTTGTGGCCCAAATCCTTTTAATAGTGGAGTCTGAGCGTCACATTTTGATGGACCTTTGTGTCAGTAAACACTTAACCAATTCCAAAATCATAGATCAATAGCAGACTTTCTGAAATGAAAATTATTCACATAATTTTTTTTGTAGGTTAACAAGGGAGAAACTTTGGAATACTTTCACGATTTGTTCATTTCCGTATTTTTCTATAATTAATCCATAAGAATCACAAGAGTTGAATTTCCTTTTCTGCTAAGAAACCAATAAATAAACGATTTTCACGTAACATTTTCAACCCTGAAATTATAGAGTGACTTTTAATGCCCCTCTCTCACATTGTAATAAAATATGATTGCTAATTATATTATCTCTTTTAAAATCTTGATTAGCGGCTTTTAGAGAAAAAAATTTAAAAAAACCCATAAGATAAGAAACAATTTTTTCGTGATATCTTAGTGGATTAAAATATGAGAATAAATAAATTAGAATTAATATAAAATAGTGCAGGTTAAACCATTTCCTCTAGTTGCACTTTATTTAAATAAAAATAATAATCTCTAAAATTCACCACAGTCGATCATACTCAAAATTTGAATAAACAAAAGACTAGTCATTCGGAAGAATAACTGCCCTAAATGTGCTTGTGAAAATAATCTCCACCTTAAAGTCTTCCTGTAGGGAGATGGGAAAGTTAGAAGAGTTCAGGGAGAATTTGTCATTAATATGCTTATATTTCTAAACAGATCCATCTGTATCTCAGTAAAAAAAAAAAAAAACTTTTCGCTTGGAATTCTGATTGCAAATAATTTTTAAACTTTAAAAAAAGGTCCAAAAATAACAATTTAAAAAAAGCTATTTTTTATCTAGCAGCATTTTCATGTAATAAAAAATACATCGTTATTTGTATATTAAATAAGGTTTTTGAAAATAAGTTGATTAAATATCTTATTCTTTCATTTCAGCAGCAAGCAAATCTCAGCATTACGAGCAAAAGTTATCTACAGTGATTACTTTTGTCAATCACTTGTTTTCTCCGCCTTTTCCCTTTTTCAAATTTGAAGTAAATATTTATAGTGTTCAGATTTATAATATATACTTCAATGTTATTTTTTAAATCTGTTTGGTACAATACAGTGCATTTCGAAAAAAATTATAATAATTTCAAAAATATTTTCTGAAAATTTCCTAAATAAAATTAGGGTAGTTTGAAACAGTCAGTGTGTGTACAATAAACTCTTATTCACCTGAGAGTAATTTAAGGGGTATGTTGAATTAAATTTTATTTCGATACTTTTAATAACAAGACTGAAATTCAAATAATTGTTAATATATAATCTGAAGTTACATAACATAAATTATGCAATTCAGCAATGCATTTTTTAAAGAGATTTGAAGCTTTTGAAGTAAAAAAAATAATGATGACCAATTTTATTTTGAACTATACAGGCATAGACAAAAGTATTAGGCATCCTTTAGAAATTATCTGCTTGTAAAATACTATTAAGTTGGGGAAATATAAAGATACATGGATAAAAGAATAATCCTTTTGTATTGATAAAAATCAACATTTTTTTTACCCCTTTTGGATTCAATTACGACTTTCATTTGTTTTGTGTCTTTGTTGTATGGTGCTCACTATTTTTCAACATTCACATTTTATTGTTCTGTTCTGTTCTTGATTAGGATGTTTTGAATGTACATATTTTTTTGCAGTAATTTTATACTGGAGAATACTTCTTACGTTTTCTATGGGGTTGAGATACGGAGACTGTAGGGACATCACCAGGATATCTGCACCATTGTCTGTAAATTACTTCATAGTCGTAGAAGAATAATGGCATGACAACTGTGCTGTTGGAGTTAACCCATCCATGTTTGGGTCTCCGACACTCTGTGATATTTATGACTGAAGTTCGTTATATTTATGAAATGGATAAAGTTCATTGTTTCCTTACAAATGACCATTTCACCCAAAACAACTAACTCCATTCATCCCCAGATCATTATACTGCTTCTATCACGCAGAATAATAGGTACTATGTATTCCTGGAGGTATTCTTCGTCTACTTTTTTTTCTCACTATGTCACTCCAATTACACTAAACGCCTAAAATATTAAAACATTATTAAATAACTTTGTAAAACTATTTTCATACATTTCTTGTACATACTGACATTCCAGGGTTATTTTCTTAATAAATGTAAATTAATTCATGCTTACTTCAAACTTAAATTCGTCAGATAACAAAATATTGGACTAATCAAACTCTGTAAGGTGTTGATATTTAGTAATAACTCAGGTAAACTGTATCTTTCAGCTTTTTAAGGGGAACCATGGATGCAACCTCCCTTTTCAACCTTTGCGTCCAGCTTCGAAGAATCTACTAGCAATTTCCGAAGTGATTTGTTTGCTTGTCATTGTCGGAAAATCAGCAGCCAGCTGAGATTGTGTTTGTTATCAATCTTTAAAAATAGCTTGTTTCAGCAATATGTTCTCTGTGAAGGTAGTGATCATTGATCTCTTATTTTGTGCGATTTAAATATGAACCAGATATTTCAGGACGTTCACAGTGTATTGAACTGCTCATCTTGAACAATTGACAGCTTTTTCTGTTCTGTCTTTATTCTGTGTGATTTTTTGACCTGTCTGGGTTTTGCCTTGTTCAATTAAAAATTGTATTTTTAAAGCATTTCTTGACCAAGTTTATAATTTTTCGACATTTTCAAAAGTAAAAAAGATTCGTTTTATGAATTTAGTCAAATTAAGATTACTTGAATGTGTATAAACAATGAGTAATACACTGCGAAAAACGAGGATTCAAAATCGAATACAATTAGTTTAGTTTTTATTAACGTCGCACTAGAAGCAACACGAGGGCTATTGGCGACGGACCTCGTAATTTTGAACCATGACGTCAAGTGACGAGGACGACACCTGAGCTGGCACCCCCCTCTCCTAACATCCACACCACGCCAACGGGAGGACTTTGGGCCCCGAACAGATTTAACGTGCATCAGCCCCGGCTACACGGCGGGTCTTTGGCGGCCAAGGATCGAACCCGCGACTGAACGAAAACCGCCGGTCGCTAGTCCACGACCTTGACCACCAGGCTACCGCGGCCCAAAATCGAATACAAAGTACTTACTTTTGAATACTTCACATACCCAAAATGGCTCCTATTCCAACGTATTCAAATTTAAGACTCATACGTACTCATTTTTAGTAACAGGTACGTACTTAAAATGGGCATCTCACGTACTCATTTTTGAAGGTATTTGTGTATCAAATACGAGGAAAGAATAGAAAAATGAATATATCATGTATTCATTATTGAATCTGTTACAGTATCAAATATGAGAATGAAACAACAAAATGAAAATGCAACATATTCATTTTTGAAGCTGTTACTGTATCGAATACTAGAAGAAACAACAAAATGATTATGTAATTTATTCATTTGTGAATCTTTTATTGTATCAATTATGATTATGGAACAATAAAGTGAGTATGAATTGCATTCATTTTCGAAATTGTTGTTGTTTTGAATATGAATTTTAAACAGAAAAATATATATCAACTTAAATTTTAAGGGACTTAAATAAGCTCTCCTTTATTTGCAAGTTTCATTTTCTTTATTTTGCATATTATTTAACATACACTTTATGAAGTTTTTAACGCAAGACTTTGAACCAAAATTCTTGCACTTAACTACTGTAACAAAACTGTTACTTTTAGAAACAAAAATGCAAATGTTATGTGATCATAAACTGTACTTTGAGCTTATATCTCAAATTGAAATCGATTCGAGTGTTTAATAAATCTTTAATTAACGAAAATAGATTTGATTCAAGAGTTAAATTTTTTCTCAAAGCAAATGTGTTAGAAATTTGAGCTAGTAGTTCCAAAGCAATTCGGTACTCTAAAAATTATATTTATGTTTCTAGAAGCAATATATAGTTTTGTTAAAATATATAGTTTGTTTCCTATACATGCAGAAAATTGAGTTTTATTTAAAGTTCAGTCATTTAATAATAAGTTATTACAAATATCATGTAATTATTATGATGAATATTAGATATTCCATCGTAAAAAAAAAGTGTGCAGCATTTTATTTCAATGCCTCCCCCTTTTTTTATCCGACATATATATACATTTCCTTTTAAATTAATATCATAACAAAGCTAATACCTATAATTAATGATTCACAGCACATAGAAAAAATAAAACAAACCAAATCATATTTTTGAAAAATTTATTTTGAATATCATACACATACATATAAAAAATAAAACATTCACAATTTTGAAACAAGAACATTAAAAAAAAGTGTAATTTTTTTAATCCTACAGAAGTTTTACTACTCCTACATCTTAAAAATCACTTATAAACACTGCTATCTAGTCTAACTTCCTCCCCATTCGTACAACATAACTTGTATTTTAATGTAACGTACAATGAGGTATCATTTAAAATATAGGAAGTTCTAATATGTTAAGGTACATAATTAAACAGATTTTTTTTCTTCTTTCAAATCAACATCTCGTGAAGTTACTGAATATGAGTGAAAATGCTTCTAGAAGCAATATACAGTTTTGCTAAAATCCTGTATATGCAAAAATTGATTTTCATTTACAGTTTAGTCTTTTAATAAGTTATTGCAATTATCTTGGAAACATTATGACGAATATTAGATTTTCCATGGTAAAAAAACTTTGCGTACAGCATTCTTTTTCCAATGCCTTCTTTTTTTTTTTTTTTTAATCTAAAATATTTCCTTTTGAATTAAGATCATAACAAAAGTAATACCTATAATTCATGATTCACTGTACACAGAAAAAGTAAAACAAACCGAATCATATTTTTCAATAATTTATTTTGAATATCATACATATACATATAAGACATTTAAAAAATAAAACAATCATAATTTTGAAACAATATTAAAAAAAAGTATAATTTTTTAACTTTGTACAATGAGGTATTATTTAAAACATAGGAAATTTAATAAGTAAACGTACATAGTTAAATTGATTTTTTACTTCTTTCAAATCAACAACATCATATTAAATTACTAAATATGAGTGAAAATGCTTTTCAAACAGTGCTGTTTCGAATAATAAATCCAAACAACTTTTTTAACACTAAATTATCTCCTAATATTTGCCTAAGTGCAATTTTAAATGCATTTCCTTAAAATTGAATACCTTGGTCTAAAAGCTGTTTCAAATCTTGAATAAGTGGTTCAAAAAATTACCTTATACCTGTTTTTTTCAACATCTAGGGAATAATGAATATTTGCTGAAAAAATAGAACCTAAAGATGACTGCAGGGACACGGGTAGATCTTTAATTGTGAAATAGACAAATTCTAATTTATGTATACCAGTATGTGACCCAAGCGGATTAACTAATTCAACATCCTCTATATATTATAAGCTCAATATATTTATTGTATTCATGGCTGTAAAATTTGGATTAGAATAATAATACAATACATCTTGGATACTACACTAAGCAGAGTCTCTAGCACTTAAAAATATTTATTTACATATTTCCTTAATTCCTTTGTTTGTAGCAGACTTAAGTTAATTTTAAGCACATTGCATAAACAGATGATGAACTATTCTGAACTATCGTTGTAGATTACAAATAATTCCAAATACTCCCATGTCTACTGAATACACTAGATAGTGTTAAATTCAATAATTTTAGTACAAAACTAGCTATTTATTGAAAATTTACTATGTCTTGATTACGAAACTGAGAATTGAAATTTTACTCATAAATATCAGGTAATATGCTTAACAGCTACACTAAATATATGCTAGTTGTCTGAAAACTAGCCAAGCAAAAGATATTTAAATATAGCGAAGCAGTGAATGTTATTAATAACTAAAAAAAGTGCATATTTAATGACCAAATTGACAAAAGACTCAATGCAAACAACTTCGACTTGTAAAAATTTAACTACAAAAGTTAAAAAAAAAAAACATTTTGAATGTAATAAAACACAGAAAACTTGACCAATCAGTCAAAGACACATATCGATACATTTCATTCAGCTTGTAGCTGCCACCCAGTATCTTTCATCCCTCACCTCCAAAACATGCAGTTTTAGTTTCACCCACACGCCAAATTTGACGCCATTTTTTTTTATTTGGCGCCAAGTATCGTGTTTTGAAAAAGGGTTACCATTAAAATTTCCAACGAAATTTCATGTTCAAAAAAAAATATTTTTTTTCAGATTTATAGATATATTTTTAAGAGTACTAGAACATGAGGGTGAAAATAAAATGCAGAGTTTAAGATTCTATCTTTCTGCGATATTTATGTTTTAAAAATTATTCATGCAACTTAGGAATTTTTTTTTTGCGTACCTAATAATGATATTTTAATCATTTTATTGAACTATAAAATAATTTTTAGTCAAAAAATTCTTCCCTTAAAATTGAATATGGACATGATTTTTCAGATACATTTGCACTGAGGTGCTATTTATATTTATATATATAATTATAAATATATACCTACAAAATATTTTACTCATCATACAGAAAACAATTCACAAGATGTAGGGAACCTGATCTTCTTTTTTGATAGTATTGTATATTTTCTTTGAAACAATTGTAGAACTTAGTAATTTTGGAAATTTAATTTCTTTCTTTTTTTTTTCATTTTAAAAAAACTATTTCGTAAAACTTAGCTATTGCTTAGAGTGCCATCTAATTGAGTGCGTTATGGGTTAATACAAATTATATTATCAATTATCGCCATACTTGACTGTACTTTTTGGCGAAAAATTTGGGTGGGTGATACTAAAGGCTAGCCATCTATATTGCTAAGGCTAGTTTTATTATAATCTATATTACGGTCCAGTGTAACAGCCGATGCCATAATGTTTTGGTGTTTTTAGTGTTTGAACATGTTGCTTAAAGTTGGGTTCAATTTTGATCTGAATGTATCTAATAGTATGATTTACTAGCTTCTGTTTATAGTTATTGCATCCAACGGAAATGCTTTTCATCATTTAATAAGTGATTGTCTGGTGTTTCAACCCGTTGTCGCACATTTTTTAAGTTATTTTTTTTAAACTCATATGACATGGGGGACGAGAAAACACAACTTATTTGTATTTTAATTCAAAATTTAATATTTATATAATTCAGGATTTAACACAAATATTTCATATTTTGGTGTTTTTTTTTTTATAATGTGGCAAAAAATGTTGCAAAAATTTAAATAAATATTTGTGTTGCAGTACATTCAGATTTCTTTCTATGCATGAACTCCAACATTCATCCACACAGAATAAATAAAACAATTTCATTTGTATTCGATACATGACACAAACACTATAGTTTTTCAATTCATTAAACTGTAAAAACGCTTTTACATGTTCACCATATGTTGAGCATATTATCTAGCCCGTTTATTTGACATGTTAAACTTTTTTATTTACATTCTAATCACATTCATTCATAAAAGTCCTGAACTAAATATTTATTTTTCAATGGACTTTGTAAGATAACTCAAGACGATATTTGTATGTTTATTTTCACAATTTAATTACTTTATTGATACACTTCTTAAAATTAATTAATGTTTTTAAAAAAATATATTTGTGCCGAGATGATTAGCAAAGTAAAACTAAGGTTCTAGTGGTCCTGGAAGAAACAAGAATCACATTTGCACGGCAAGGCAATGTAACAGATTGTTAAGCAGTATTCAAGATTTTTAGAATGTAAAATTTTCTATTCCTCTAAAATCTGTTTTAAATCCCCCTCCCCCCGACTGTATCATTTCTATGAAAATACAATTTTAAAATTATTTTATACATATTTTTAAAAATCGGATTGATTATCACAAATATATGTTTTAGTATGTGTCTTGTTATACATTCACAATTTTCAGAATTTTTATTTCCGAGCTTCATTTCACATTAAAACATAGAGTAAAAATTTTATTTAATTAATAAATATTACTTTGAGAAAAAAAAAGAAAGAAATTAATGCTAGGAAATCATTATTAAATTTGAAATTCAAAATAGAATTCACATATGTTATACTTAAATACTCTTGATTCCTTTTTTAAAGCATCATAATCAATTCATGATTAAATTAATTAATTCTGTTTGCTTAATATATATTTGCTTTCACAGCTTATCTCGATTAAAAGAGAAAATTGCTTAATCCAGTGTTGATTTACTTTTAAACAGAATCCACCTGATAAATATAAAGTGTTTATATATACAGGGTGTCCAGCCTTAATGTGACCCAATAGCTAATTCCCGAACCGTTCGGCTTAGAAAAGCACTTCCAATTTGAAAAATGTTTTAAAAAAGATAAAGAATGTTTTTACGTGCTTTTCGAAACAAAAAAACCCATTTACAAAAATATTACAAAAATTAAATTTTTATACAGTTTCCAGGTCCTATCACTTATATTTAGGAAAAGATGCGTAACACAAAAATAAAGTAAACACAAAAAGTTTCATTTTATTACGATAAAAACTGACCGAGTTATGATTACATAAAGTTGGAGCATCTGAATTGCTCAGAAAAGGGGGTGGTACATAGATTGAGTTTAGAGAACAGTAATTCACTATCTACAGAAAGAGCA
>BMAW01113452.1:104706-122557 GCA_019974015.1 Nephila pilipes
TTCAAAATGACTGCCTTCCGCAGAAATGCAGTACCGAACCCGCGTCAGAAACTCCGCCTGTAGCTTCTGCAACATAGTTGGTGTCACAGACCTGCATGCCATGCTGATTCGATTGAGTAAATCGGATTTACTCGTGGATTCACGTTCGTACACTTTGCTTTTTAGGAAGCCCCAGAGAAAGAAATCCAGAGGACTTAGGTCGGATGATCGCGAAGCCCACTGCTGTTGACCTCCGTAGCCGATTATTCGAGTGCCAAATGTCTGCGACAAAAATGTACATGGTTGCGCAGAAAAAATGTACATGGTGCGGGTGCACAATCATGCTGGTACCACATGCGTGACAAATCCCGTAAGGAAACTTCATCTTCTAAAAAATCGGCTAACGGTCCAGATAAAATTTCCGTGTATGATTCTGAAGTTAAAGGTCCATGGAAATACATTGGGCTAATTGAGGTACTCTTCCATATTCCGCACCACACATTCACCGACCAACGCACTTGGTGGCATTAGATGTGGGTTTTCGAGGGACCAATAATGCGTATTCTGTATATTAATAGCTCCTTGCTTCGAGAACTGGCATTCATCCAACCACAAAACTATTCAAAAAATCTGGATTTTCTTCCAGTGTGTTTAACACGAAATTGCAAAAATCAAAACGACGCTCCTGGTCTCCGGGCATGAGTTCCTGCCCCAGGACTGGACGATAAGGATATGCACCGTATGTATGAAATATGTTCCACACCGTCGATTTTGAGTAGGAACAAGTCTTGTTAATATCCCGGACACTACTTTCAGGATGAGCCAGGGCATATCCTGGAACATCCTCAGCGGGTACCCGTAAGCTTGAAGGTGTGGCACGAGATAAGGGAATACGTCTATGGCAACTCCCAGTTTTATACAAGAGTTGAACGGGCAATTGTACAATAAGATGGATGTCTTCGACTGGGAAATTTAATGGCATAAAGTCTTGCCGCTTCTCTCTTATTTCGATTACACTGCCCATACAACAATACCATTTCTCAGTATTCTTCATTTGTATACATCTCGTTCTCCAGTAATATAATTCGTAATATTAGAATACGACTGTATGCAATTGCAAGAGACTACACAACAGATTCTTAACGTTCGCCATGATCAGTACCGCAGCAAATAAGTCAATTTTTTGGAACTGCTTTTTAAATAATTTCTTTGTCCAAAATATTTTATTTTGTCTATGTTTTACACTACACAGAATAAATTTTATTTCTTAAGTACTTAATTAATGTATTATTAACATAATGTATGTACTTTTAAATTTAAAAACGATTAACATAAGAGAGACGTGCAAAAGCGAAAGTTTCCTGGCAGAGTTCCAATTTATTTCACTTTCGAGACGGTCCCTTACTATGTTAGGTTCTTGAAAATGGCCGAGAAAATGGATGAAATGTATGATTTTCAAAGTTCCATAACTCGGCCAGTTTTTATCGTAATAAAATGAAACTTTTTATGTTTACTTTGTTTTTGTGTACTGCATCTTTTCCTAAATATAAGTGATAGGACCTGGGGACCGTATAAAAATTTATTTTTTGTAATTTTTTTGTAAATCCATTTTTTTATTGAATTGTAATAATTGAATTGAATAATTGAATAATGTAAGAAATATGATAATATTAAATATATTTATCGTAATAAAGTGGATGTACGAGATGGAAACAATTGGTACATAGAGAAATCCAATGTTAATTTAGTCCAATACATTATGTTTTTAATATTACATAAGTTTAATATATTGATAAAATTATTAATTATATTTTAGTTATTTTTAACGGCCAATTTAATGGTATGATGAATGTGATAAAAGTTTACCTTATTTTGACAGATTATTTAAGAAATGATAAGTATCTAAGTAGATTGCATAAAACTTTTTATTCTAAGTCATATGTACTCATTTTAAAATTTATGTGTTCCTCCGCGTGTAGTGTGGTAAATGCAAAATATAGTTCGAAATATTTAAACGAACCATATTTGTTTTTGAACACCACTTTTTAAAATACGTAGCTATTATATAAAAGGAATTTTTGTAGCCCTTATATCTATAATAATTTGTTGAGAGTGTTGATTTCCTATTTTTCTTGGTTTTGAATTCATCCAATGTTTTACATTCGAAAACGTCATACTTTCAAATCTGATACAAACAAACTAATTTCAAAATGAGTACGTATGGGTATTCATTTTCGAATATTTCTTTTTTTCTCCTTGTACTCTCTACAAGAAACAGTGAATTTAGCATTAATATCATCATAATATTTTGTGGGAAGCTGAATGAGAAAATGTTTGCTAATGACTTTGACTAAACTTATCGTTGTAAGAAACAAATTGAGTGATTCCAAGTAACGCTTCTGTGGTTAACATAAAAGGTTAGACTGCCACTCATATTCATCGATGTAATATAACAGACAACTTTTATTTTAACTTTAGGGGCCTATTTCATTCAAAATGTGTTATCTAAGCATGCGTCAAAGTGAATCATCACAGAGTGGAAGTCCTTAAAATCTATTGACTTGAAACATCTGTATAACTCATTTAAATTATAAATGAATGCCGTTTAGACGCTAACTTAAAATAACGCTTTGAAAATTGGTATTACTTCTTTCAAATCCAGCATTAATCCATTACAACTAAATTTCTGATTACACTTTAGTACCGCAATATTAACCGGACAAGATATTATTAAAATAACCTCTCCTGTGTCACGAACTGACGTCAAACTGACATTTCGAATTCTGACATTTCTAATCCATAACACCACTTTCCGCACGTGCTTTTGGCTACGCAAGCTCAATTGACTCTCAATTCTAATCAACTCTGTTGGCATTGATTAAAAAAAAAGAAGAAATAAAACCCTCATATATTGTGACGTCAAACTGTCTGGAGTGGAACCAATTCCAAAACTGATTATTGCCAAGGAAACGAATTTTGAAACGACACCGTATGACATTCGATAACAGCGCAATTAGTACGTAGCTAGCCTGGGATTGTCCATGCCTCCCATTATGCCATTTCCTCTTTAAAAAACCACCGGCGTCTATAAAGAGATAGAGTGCTCTAAACGGCAATTCAGTTTCAACAAAGACCACCCAAAAAGAAAACATGCTGCTGCTTCTGAGTGCCATACTGGGATGTCTCGCATCATCTTCCATCGCATCTGAAGGTAAGATGAATTCTGGTAACTTTACCAATGATCAGTTTTGTAAGCAGTTGGTTATTGATATTATTATATTAACTCTTTTCATTATAAATATAATAATACGAGTATATAATAACTAAATTTCATAGATGTATGAAGAGGAAGACAGATGAAGCAAATTAATTTATTTTATATTCAAGTTAAGAATTTTTAATTTCCCGCTTGAAATATTATTTGTAATAATTTATATTATTTGTTTATTAATAATTCACTCGGATTCGAGTAAGTAGATTAGCTGGAATTAAGGGTTCGATTCCATAAATTACTAACTTATTTTTTATAAGACTTCTCCGAATACTTTGTAAATTACGAACAGCTGGTTTAGTCATCTCACTCAGACTCTCTTTCATCGACAAACTTACTTTTAATCTCAATATTAACTTTTTTGTATTTTATATACATATCTATTCAAAAAGGAAGAAAATAATTGATAATTCATTGGAAGTGATTTTGAATTCAAACACTATCAAAAAGAAACCCAAAAATTTAGATAGAAATCTTCAAAAGAAATTCTCCATTTTGTAGCATCTGTTTTTAGATATTATAATTTTTTCGAATTTTGATGCAAAGGGAAGCTTACGCTTGAAATGCACAGAAAGCAAAATGATTTTTAATATTTTAAAGTCCTCTAGTAATCCTGGAGTATAAGAGATCCCTGATTATATTGTGTATAAATTAGGAAAAACATTTTTCATCAAAAATATTTTTTATTTTTTCAAAATATAAAAACATTTTTTTATTCATTATGGAAACCATTAACCTCCACATTAATCTTATCCAAAACATAATAATTAACTATATAAACTGACTCTTTGTCATTTTAATTAGGGAATATTGTGAAATTTTAATGATTACTAAGAAATAACGGAGAAATATCTAGATAAAATTTATTTTGCATATTAATTGATCTTTATGTACTTTATGTTGTAAATTACTTCATTTAACTTTGATTTGTTTGATTAAAGAACGCTTATCTGGAAGTAATCCACAATTTCATAAAGACTTAATTATTATCCCTGGGTTTCGTAATGTTTTAAGTGTTACTAAAATATACCAGATAGAAATTTAGTTTTTATTTATTATTCTTAAGAATTTTCTGCAGTATCAAGATCCAGAGTTATATATTTCCCCCAGCATTTTTTGACCTTTCGAATACCCTCATTGTTGAACTCAGTGAATTGAAAACTCTTTCTTATCATCAACATCAATTAGCTCATTATCATGCTTACATACATTCACTATCCATGTTGTTCCTCATATCGCACCGTCACTTGAAGAGCATATACTCGTCTCTTCAAATAGGTTAGAACCTATTGGATGTCAGCCCGAGACTTGGAAAGTTAAAAGTTATGAAGAAATGTAAGTTTCAAGGAATTGAGTAATTAAATAATATTTATAATACTACCAGATATAAGAAATTCGGAGTTCATTGTTTCACAAAAGGTGATTGCGAAGACAGATTAAAGTATGGTAATTGTGTTAAGAAAATTTATATTTCTTAAATTGTTAAATGATAAGTGTTATAATATATAGAATATTTTGATATATGCATTTTTTTCTGAATATCTAAAAAACTATACTTAACTTCATTGATTTATATATTAGACTTGTTTAATTGTGCATGAGACACAATTATATTTCAATATCTTCCCAAATAAATCTATATTCCTCATAAAAATAACCAATTACTCGTATATATATACTTACTTTTAAATCCAATACAACAAACCTAAATGAAAAATTTTGAAAAAGAAAATTTAAACTCTAATTTGAAGGGTGAGAATTTTGGAATTATTAAAACTTTTGTGTGAAATAGTTTTATGTGAAATGTATATACATATTAAAGAAAACAATTACAGATAATAAAACTGAAGTGATGCTATTTGTCTTTTCCAGAAATTTTATTTAAGAATTAAAGATCCATTCGAGAAAAATTATTAGTTAATTGCGCGTATTGCGTTCAGTTGTTTACTGTAAGCAATGTATGCTTTTTTGTCAAAATGTTACCTTAAGCGTTACATTTCGGTTTGCCTTATTTTCCGTAGCATTTTTTTTTTTCCATTTCCACAGAATGCGTTTATGAATTTCTTTTAAGAGATTTTACATTAATGTATTTGTTTTCCGTCATTGGACTGACAGTCAAAATTAACACATCTGCTGGCAATGCTAAGAAAGCTTTTCAGTCTGGCAAAAATATGTACACGGGTATATGTAAAATAGAAAAATATACTTTTTTCGATTTTGATATTTATTTTTTTTTTCGAGAAAATAGTCGGAAATGTTCGACCAAAAATGTAGCCAAATGTTGGTATTGGTTAGCATTATTGTGCTTTAGATATAAATTAGCTGTTTAAAATATTTAAAAATTATTTTAGATTTATCTTTTTTCCTTCTAAGCATATTTTTTTTTTATTTCAATCAAAAATGAAATTTAGAGCTCTCGATTCACTGCACATCAGACAGTTGTTGTAGCAACCAGATTACACTTAACCTTATCCCCTTTACTATTGTAATAACGCAATAAAATTAGTTTACCAATGAACCTGAACTTAGAGTAACAAAAATAATTTATTTCTAATTAGAAAAAGGCAGAAGATTTTATTTCTTCGCAATAGTAAGGATTATTTATTTTTTAAAATGATACATTGAATCTCCAAAAGAATATTTCGAAATTCAAAACTACCCTTTTAAGTGAGGTAATTGTTTTCAAAAGCAAAATTTGTGGTAAATAAGATATCAAAATTTTTAAAATTTACTATCATGGAACTTTTATCTATTGCATTGAATAATATAAGATGATAATGCTTGGTTGTGAAGACTAAAAGTTTTTAACACTCCAGTAGTAATTCTATCAATTGAATGCTCCATCACTAATAAAAAATTAAATAGTCACTAATTATTAAAATCAAACAATAAAGGAACGCAAATGCAGTTTATTCTAATCTTAGAATAATTAAAACACGAAATGTGCTAATTATCACATCCGTGGATTCTGTCTTTACACTCATGCGAACTAAAGATAAATGTAATAAATAGTTTCTTATTTTTAATTACTAACCAGTTATGAATCATTAATAATACTTGCAGTATGTGTCCGACTATCAGTCCATATTCAGATCCTAGCTTTTCACTAACATCGGTATGAACGATAGTTAATGATCATGGTCAAAGCTTCGCGGATGGCGGTTTTCGTCAAGTCATGGGTTCGAGCCTTGGTGCCACTAAACACTTGCTGTGTCGCCGGGGCTGATGCACCTTAAATATGCCGAGGATCAAAGCTTTACCATTGGTGGGATGTAGAAATTCGGAGAGGGATTGGAGAGGGAGGTGACAGAGCTCAGATGTCTTGCTCGTCACTTGATCGAGGCTCAAAGTTACATGATCAGTCGCCAATAGCCCTCGCGTTGCTTTTAGTGTGACCAATCAACCAACAATCTCAACAACATTGAACTATATACCTCTTTACTCTTATCATGGTAAGGCACAAATCTAAGTTCTTCATTGCAAACTTTCTATATCTACTTACTTCCTCTATCACTAATTCTCATATTAAACTCTTCACTGTTTCTAAATGGAATCACACCTGTCTTATTCACGAAACTGCATTATTTCTGTACTCATTTACAAAAGTCACTGTTCACTTACTGGAAGAGGCTCTTTAATCAAATAGCGTCACATGAAAGTCCTCGAAGGAAAATATGTGAGAGAGCAACGGTTTAAATGGACTTTAAAAAGATTTCAACTAGAATCTTAAATTCGCTGAAACAGTCAACAAGCAATTCCTCTGAGTAAGTAAAGTAAATAAAAGCAATCCAAGCACTCCAAGCAAGTAAAAGCAATTCCTCTGAGTGTTTTTTCCTCTAAGAGTAAAAATTTGCATTTTTTTTTTTAAAATGAGGATGACCCTTAAATTGTTCACAGTTTATATATTTCCCCTCCATTCAGCAAGAGGTCCTTCTTGAGCACCAAGAGCTTAGTGGTAGGAAGTCCCATATGTAAAGAGCGAAAATCAGAGATATCCTTATAATACTATTAAAACCTGTTATATTTTTCTTCTATTTGTTGAGAATAAATTTGTATTGCTTTGAATTTATTGTATTTTTAGGAAAATTGTTTTTACTTAATGTTACATAAATTATAAAAAAAAATTATATTTCCCAGGTATCTAATTAACTGCAGATTACATTAGAACTCTCAAGAATAGTTCAGATTGTTAAGGATTTTGTCTCAATCAACCGAAAATTATATGCTAATGCGAAATTTTACTTGGGTACAGAGAAATATTTCAGAAAAGTTGAAAAGAAATGAGACAGGTTTAAAATAAAGTTTTGTCATGAACATCTAACCGATAATATATGTTCAAATATTAAAATAGTGAAATTGAACATCTACTGGAATTTAATCATGTCTTGACGCATTAGCTTTTATAAAATTTTCAATTTATTGAATAATTCTACAATTTTCATTTATTATATTAATTTCATAGTAACTAGCATAAGGTATTAGATTGTAGCATTAAATTTTACTTTTTATTTATGCTTTAGTATCGACTGAGATCTCAGATTATTCTGGAAAAAAGTCAAATTTTACATTCTACTAAAATTTTTCAAATATGTATCGAATGACTTTCTTGTGTTGAACTATGAAACACAAATTAAAATTTTATATTTTTCAACAAAATTTTATTTTTTTATACAATTTGTGGCACTCGTTACTCATGATTTCTCCACAAATGTTATAAATTCATTAGAAATGTAAGAAATCAAATAGTCAGAGCTTTAGAATTATATTTATTATTATCTCAGAGTAATAAAAAAAAAAAATCAATACTAATTTTATGAATGATAAGCTGATACTTTCATGCGTTCTCAAACAATTAATTAATTCAAAAAAGTTCTGGATAAAAATTAATTAAATGCATTGGCGGAACAGAGTCATGAACAATTATGCTGGATCCAATTCTATCCTCCCAGTCAGATGAACGCTTAACCTCTGGGCTCTAAATGCCATGTGCACTAACTGCTCTTTGCCTCCAAACTTGAAATTTTTCGCTGTTTATAAGCACTTTTAATTTCGAGGTTCCATCGCTGCACAACGCTATAACACATTAAGGCAAATTTACATAAGTAAAGGTAAATTCCTAAGAGGTTCTCAAATTGTATAGTATCGTATAAATTCCTAAGTTAGGTTACTGTTAGTGGAAGGAGGATGGATCCTATTTTAGCTCACGCCTTACCAAAAGAAAAAAAATGGCACCAAAAAAGGCGATAAATGCGTCGACTTAGCTTCAGTTAAGTGTATTCTTATTTGAATCTACTATATTGCAGCCCTACTTATGACGTGTTTTGGCGCTGTTTTGTTTTAAGTTGCTAAGGTGTGGGTTAAAATAGGATTTTACCGTTGAAGAGAAGTACGTGGGGAACAGCATTACAAGTGAAAAAAAAATGGATTTATGGCATAGAAGACTGTTAAATTCTAATTGTAGATAAAATAAGGCTTTGTTTCTCTTGTTTTGAATAAAATTAATTTATGGTGGATTTATAACTTTTTTCTTTTCGCTTCATAATAAATAGGGAGAATCCTCACTGAAAGGGACTTGAGACGTTTCCTGTTTGCCGACTATGACAAATTGGTGAGACCAGTTACGGATCCTAACAATGCTATCGTCGTGTACGCTTCCATCACTCCTATAGCCATAAAAAACCTGGTAAGTTATACATGATAATTTTGATCACTAACATTTTTACTGCATCCTTAATGAAATTATTTCAAATCTTCTGAAACTGAGATGACTTTTGCAAGAAAAAATCAGCTTAACTTCTACCATTAGAATTTAAATAATTCTTACTTTTTTTTTTAATTCGAAGCAATAGGATTCATATTTTTGCATTGAGATATGTGTATAATTATGTATCTATCTGTTCATATAAAGAAAATAAAGTGTATAAGTATAAATAATCCTGTATGAGTATTTAATAATAGCTAAAAGTAGATGCATCCGTTAGAAATGTATCTACTCTTAGGTACATCTCAGAAATGTATCTACTTTTAGGTACATCTCAAATAAAATCCACTACATTTAAATTATGGAAATTTGCAGGGGACTTATCAGCATAACATTTTATGCATCGATTAAATCAATGCACTTAAATTTAATGAAATTTTAAAAGGACTTAAATTTTAATGATTTAAGTTTTTCGTAATATTGTACAAATATTGTGCAATATCTGAATTTCGTAACGGTTTATTTTTTTTAAAAAAAATTATATACCCTGTATAGCTAATAGCCTCTTTTTATAAAGTGGAAAACATCAGCATTAACAATGTAGAAGAATTGGATGAAAGCTTACCAAAATTCTAAGACATACATTCTGAGAAAAACGCAAATAAAGATATTTTTCTCTATACGTGGTTCGTTTATTTATAATTTTAAATTTGAATGTCCCACCTTTCTATTTACTTAATTCTCATACGTAATGCATCAATGGAATCAGTGAAATATCTTCTAATTTTTAAGATCAAAATAGAAAAAATTGTAAAATTTGAAGTCTTTTACAGTAACCGTTACCTTAAAATTAGACCAAAAATATAAAATTCACGGCCTTAGGGCCGTATTTTGTGTTTTTAAAAGTTACTTTTGTTCATTTATTTAGGGTAACATTTACAACTTTATATTCTATACCACATGTTCTACAGAAGCGTTTCTTGGAAACTTAAGAAGAAAATTTAATGCATTACCTGGTTTAACGAAATTTTAATTTAAAAATTAGAAATTAAGTACTTGCAGTAGAAATAATCAAGTGCACTTGTACTTGCGACTAAATATTTATATAAAAGAAATTTTTTTAAGCGACCTAAAAAATAAGAAATGTTCTCGTAAGAAATGTTCTGAAAGATTAAAATATTAAAAAAATTCACGTTAATTGGTTTTGAAAATTTATTGAATAAAACGGATAATAAATTAAATTATCAGCCCTTCAATTGCAAACACAAATCAAAATACGGAATAACTTTGAAAACTTTCACGATTTTTTCATTTATATATTTATCTATAATTAGAATCCCTAGACTAGAATTTTTTATTCTGTTAACAAACCAATAAATGCTTGTACAAACTAATAATTCTCAAATGCTTAGGAAGAATTGAAAGGGAATTGTGAAAATAAAAATAAAAATTTCTGAAAAAATAAAATAAATACCATTATGAAAAACTGTACGAGAATATTAAAAATATGTAAAAAAGCAAAATAAAAATAAATAAATAAAAAAAGACCAAATAATTCAACTTTTTTATTTAGTTTTATTACTCTGATCATGGTAAATATTGAACGTATGTGTAATGTCTACTAACCTAAAAGCTAAAAGAAGAAAAGAACATAATAATATTGAGTTGTTTACTCTGAACTTTGGATTTTGATACTACATTTTGACTGCCTGTGCTTCATATTTCCTTAGCGTAGCAGTCTACAAAAGGAAACATAAATTATAAGACCCTGAAATGTAGCATTAGTTTTTCTTGTAATACATTAAAAGAAAATTCTTATTTCTTAAGTAGATACGTAAGAGAAACCACTATTTTATTTACTAACGATGGCTTACATTTTTTTTTTTTTTAAGATTTCAATCAAAACCAGGAAATTGCTTCATTTTCAGATGTAGTTTTTTCCATTGTGCTCTAGTCTCTGTATCTTCCAGAAAAATATTTTTTCCCCTGAAATATTACATGATTTGTTACGAGTATATATAAACGAAATAATTAGCATTCTTAAAGACTTCCTATATCATGACAAAAAAATAGACAGACAATTCTTGCATATTATTAAAGATATTACTAAGTGCCTTGCAAGGTGGTTCAAGAATTACTTAGGACTTAGACAGAGCTGTTTAGTGTGTCATGATATTTGCAAAAAACAAACCATTTTCGAGGCAACGAGAACTATATCTGGGATTTTCTAAGGACACATTGAACGATCCTTGCATAAGTATAAAATTAAATATTATAAAATATAGAAAATAATAGTGCGGAATTTTGTACCATAAGTTTTTTGAATGAATCCTTTAATAAGATTTACTTTACTTAAAATTTTCATAAACATACGAAATTTCTTCCATTTAAAAATATTACAGTTAAAAAAGCTTTTTAATACAGTTAAAAATTATCTTTTAATAATATAAAATAGGGTATTGAGAGATATTCTGACTATGGGTATAATTTATGACATCAAATATTTCATTGGAAAAAGAAGGAATTCTTAAGATGTCAATAATTTTGTTAATCTTACTGATGTAAAATATAGCTTCCCATTTGAAGCATTTAATGAATATAAACACTATATTATTAAAGATATTTATTATATAAATTTAAAAAATCTTAATTGGATTAAAATACGAGATATTTTAAAAAAATTAGATTTACAAAATGCCTTTATTATTTGCTATGTTGACAAATTTTTAAAAAAAATAATTATGCATTTATGTGAGAATATTGATGTAATTTAATAATTACTAAACATATATATATAGAAGAAAATAATAGTTTAGAAAATAATTTTAGTGACCGAAACCAATAATGTAAATACAGCTCTCTATATAAAAATAAGCTTAAAAATTAATAAAATTAACTTTCGTCAGATTTATATTATTCCTAAATTTCATAGATCCCATTGAATTTAGAACAATCATTAACAGTTACAGTATTTATATTACAAATGTAATGTTATGCACAAATGTAACGTGATTTATATTACAAATGTTTCATAACATATTTCAAATAAATTTATAAATTTATTATCATTAAAAACATTTATGTGTTATTAAGAAAATAAAATATAATGATTAGTTTACTATTCATAGCTATGATTTTAAAGACCTCTTTAATTCTATAAACATAGGTGATATTTTTAAGGTATCGTTAATTATTTACAAGTATTATTACATAAATAAAAATTTATTGCTTTTTGATTCAATTTCACTTTTCTCTAAATTCTATGTTTATTGAAGATTCAAATTTAAAAATCTTTAATAAACATTGAACCTAGAGAAAAATGTATAAAATAGAAAAATAGAAAATTTAAGCAAAGGGGCCACAAAGGGGCATGGGAGTAATAATTCAGCTAATATCTACTTTCACCTTTATCAACACAATTACATTGATAGAGATAATTTTGTTATTTATACATGTATTGATGATCTATTAGTTTTGAATTATAATAAGCTTTCTGAAGATAAAGCTAACTTATCTTTTCACCCTATCCATTTAAATCTAATTCAAATTGACAATATAAAGTATGAAACAGAATATTTAGACAAAAAATTTAAAATTATAGAAAATAGAATATACAGCAATATTTATGACACGAGATATAGTTTTAAATTCCATATTAATAAAATACCTATCTTGAGTTATTATATATTTAGATACATTTATTAATAATTATATTATAAGATATATTAACTTAGTAAATTATTATAAATTTAAAAATATTAAGAAAATACAAGAATATTATCACTAGTTGATAATCTTATAACTAGTAATAACTAGTTGATAAAATAAATTATCTTATATATTTTAATAAACATTCAAAATGATTTAGTCTAATTAAAAATAATAGGTATATATATTTTAGTTGAAATAGTCTGCATGTTTAGTTTTACTTTTTTTTTCGACTGTTTTTTTCCAATAATATTTATTTAATATTTTGTTTTCTTTTTTTTGAAAAAAATATTTTATTATAATTTTGGCCACCAGGAGACACAAATTGACAGAACATTTTCCTTTAAGAGTCTTAATTTTCTTGTTCTTACTGTTTTATAAAGTGAATTTGTTGCAAAATTATGAAATTTCAGAAGGTTGTTTGGTTTAGGTTATTAAATAATTAAAAAAATGAAAAGAAATTTTCCTAAAATTTTAGTTTTGTAATTTCATTCAATCAATCAATAGCTTGGTGCCTATACAAGGCTCATAACGTCATACTGGAAAGAGATGAGAGCAACAATTGTATGAGATAAAAGTTTTAATTTCTTAGTTTAAAAAAAAATTAAGTTTATATTAACGGGCTTAGGTTATTTTTAAGTTCACGGGTTTTCACTTTGGTTTTAATGTATTTATTTTCCTTTTCTTTTTTTTTTTTTAATTTGGAACCCTATTCGTATCTGAAATTTTGATTAGTCTTTTTTTGTACCTTTATTTTTATTGTTATTAATGAAGTTGTGATAGTTAAATCAGTAAAATTGGTTTTAAACATATTTTTCCCATTTCAAATTACGAGTAAGTATTTATATTACATTGTCTCAATTTTTATTTTTCATTAATTACTTTCTTTTTTCTTGAGATTCGTTGGGTTTTGGATAGTTTATTATTTAAGTTGTAATTTTGAATTAATAGTTTTTACACGTTTTTAATTAAAATTAATAAGTATAATTTGTATTTCAGTAAATTTATGTTTTCTTTTCATCATAATATTTTGTTTGATCTTAATTTAGAATCATTTTTTAAATTTTATTGCATGGTTATTTTGATAATTTACAAAATTGCTTCATTTTTTTCTGTAATATTTATAAGTCATCTGTAATATTTATAAGTCATAGTTTCTGACACGGTTATTCATAACATAATATTGTTTTAATAAAGAGGCATGAACTAAGTCATGTGTACGTTCTCAGTAAAATTGCGCAAATAATAATACTTTATTACTCACACTTTTTTAGGATGAAAATGATCAAGTATTAGTTATGGACTCCTGGATGAAGATGGTAAGCACGATATTCTTATGAAAAAATATTTCAATTGCCATTTAATTGTGTGCTCTCCAAATAATTTTATTTTTTAAGTGTCACTTAGTAATGCACAATATAATTTTTATAAATCGATAATAAAAGAATTCCATTACTTCCGCATTTAATTAAAACATATTTGAGTTTATTTTCACATTACACGCCCACACATGTATTGTATTATTATGTGAAAGTAGCGCTGTGTAAGAGAAGCTGAGGGGGAGGTCGGGAGTCCATAGTGGAAGCAGTACAGAATTGGTTTCTCCTAAAACCAGGGAAGGATATACAGTGTAAAACACAAGGACGCTGGAAAGTTATAGAAGTGAATAGTTGATTTCCCTTAAAAACTAGAGAATGATATACTCGGTTAAGTGCCAGGGCACTGTAATTTTACTGTGGTGTCTTTGTATTTGAGAATCAATTTATGTATTCGTGTTTGTAAGTGGTTTTCGTTCTCCCAACGTTGATAAACGTTAGTATTTGTGAATCATTACTCACTCACATACACAGGATTTCACTTAAAAATATTTTAATTTCCTATTTTTTACTATTCTTTAACTCAAAGTAAAGTTTTCATTCTTATTAACTGATACAATTTCAATTTAGTTTTTAATTTATGCAATCACGCTCTTGCCAAATCAACTTTTCCCATGTGGTCACCGAACAATAGGGATAATCCCTACTGGAATTTTCGTCTCTAGTAAAGTCTCTCAAAATCCCTTTATCGAATACCACAAGATTGCCACATGATCTACTGAAAATCCCCGCATATAAATTCGAAGTAGGATAAAATTTAAACTCTTTCTCTTCGGCCCCACACAATGCTGCTGATCTCCTCAAAATTTGACAGTGACTCGTGGAATCTTATTGCGTTCAGCGTCTGTATGTAAAATAGTTTTTTTTTATTCGAAATGAATAAGTAGACTTGTGGAAATAGTGTTCTTATTCTAGCCATGAATTCTAATAGGCCCTGTTTGCTCATCCATTAATATATATATATATATATATATATATATAT
This sequence comes from Nephila pilipes, assembly GCA_019974015.1. Classification (NCBI taxonomy): domain Eukaryota; kingdom Metazoa; phylum Arthropoda; class Arachnida; order Araneae; family Nephilidae; genus Nephila; species Nephila pilipes. The sequence continues at coordinate 119,724 of BMAW01113452.1, forward strand.
ATATATATATGGGATGGCCAATGTTAATAATTATTCTAATTAAAGAATCAAACTTTTAACTTAAGCAAATTTAATATTGACGTTTCACATTAACATAAAATTGCACATACTATTGGACGAGACATTTCATAACAACATTTAAAAACATAAAGTAATCAATCGTCTTGAACTTCGAACACAATGTAGCGTCGAAAAATCTACCATAAACAAGGGCGTCTTCCTCGTTTTCATGACTCGATCCGACTCCCCTTCAAGAGCTGGCTCCCTTCAGTAGCAGAGGACGAGGTTAATACAAAAATAACCGGACTTTTGCTATTTTGAAAAGTCAATTTATTAGGTGTTTTACAATTTTTTTTCTATCTCTTTTAAAATGCACTCAGTTCAAGTCTGTACACTTGTCCAATCTTCTTTCGTACTGTTTGAAGCACCTCGGGAACTTTTCAACTTTGATATCGTCCAGTGACCACTGCTAAGCTGTTTTGCAGCTTCCACATCATTGAAATATTTGCCTTTTAGATTATTTTTTATACTTGGAAATAGAAAAAGCCCCCTCCCCGCGCCCGGGCTTAGGTCTGTTGAATACGGAGGGTATGGAATGATAATCAACTCCTGAGAGCCCATATAGCGGTTCTCAGACAAGGGCGTGCTTGCTGGGGCGTTGTCATAAAGGAGGAAACAATCACCTGATCGACAGAGATTCAAGAATTTCTTTCACTCATCCTTCGCGAACAATTTCAAACTTACAATTAAACGTATTGTTTAGTAGTTTGACCAGATGGCACAAATTTCCGGAGTACAATTACACAAACATAAAAAAAGACAATGATCGTCATTTTAAAATTCAATCACCCTTGCCTTGCGTTTGATGACCGAAGGATCTGGGGTGTCTTCCACAGTCTAAACTCTTCCTTGGTTTCGGGGTCATATCTATTAGTAACACCAACACTCATCCCCTGCAATAACCTTGGTAAAAAGGTTTATGTCGTTTTCATTCTTATTTTTTTAAGTCCAGGCTCAAATTCAGACTAATAATTTTTTGATCCTGTGTCGGCAGTGAGGAACAAATTTAGCTGCAACATGTCTCATTTGAAAATTCTGAACCGAAATCTGTTGGCACGAGCTCCAACTTCCTCATGTCTGTTTTTAAATTTCTTCGATCCTTAAACGATAATATTCATTGATTTTTTTTGGTGGATTTTTTCAATGCTTTCGTTGTTTGGAAATGATGGAGGGCGCTCAGAACGAGCAAGGTCTTCAAATTCATATCACCACACTTAAAGCGTCCAAACCACTCAAAGTCTTGTACATGTCTCTTTACATCCTTCTTGAAGGCCCTTTGAAGCATTTGGCAAGCTTCCGTTTCCTTCGTTTCAAGCAGCAACCAAAATTTCGAACACACTCTTGGTTCCATTAAATCTGCCATAACAATTTCGCTGGAGGCAAACGAGAACAGTTGAGAACAACATAACTATCATCAAAAGTTACCGTCGTGAAAAAGAAGGTGTTTGGACAATAGATTTGGATAGCTCTTTACCAAAGCCACCTAGCGGAAGAATTCTATCCTACGCACTCGCTTTCAATCCGCTTGTTTTTGAGTCCCCATACCTCATAAATATATATGCAAAATAACTATTATTACCCTTAAGCCCTTTTAAAAATTATTTGGGACAAAAAATGGTACTAAATTTAAAGAAAAAATCCTAGTAAATGATTATAGTAACCGAAAATCGAATTAAAAGTATTACCCTAAATTTTAAAAAAATTGAATGAAAAGAAGCCAAAAATTAATTTAAACACAATCTTAAAAGTCATAGCAAATTAAGAGAGATAAAAAAAAGTAAAACGATATATAAATTCGATTGTGATATGTCAGAACATGTCATTTTTCTTAAATTCTATTTTGCACGAAAACTTAATATTATTACTTAGAATTGTTTATTATTAGATAATTTATGTGATTACAATCTGAATTATGTTAGTGATTAGATTTTTGTGAGGTAAATTTCATTCAGATTTTAATTATTCAGATCGGGCAAAACATTTTTCAGATTCTAAAAAAATTACGATGCTCTCAATTGCAATTTTTCCGTAATGGATCTCGAATAATGCGAATTCAGTATCACACCAGTTTCAAATAGCTCTAATATTATAGTCATCGGAAAGAAATCAGTCTCATGTGTATTAATATTCATTAAAGTCATTTCTATTCGGTATTTTTGAAAGAAACTAAAATGTTATATTAATGAGCTACTTAATTAACTTAATTAATGAAATTAAACACTAGAGAATAATAATCTCTGTTCATGTATATCATGTGTTTACTATAATTGTTATTAAACAAAAAGTTAAGCCATAGCTTAAATTTTGTAAAATTCTCAATAAAACATCATCTCCTCAATGCTAGTAATTTTCCTAAAATATTATTAGATAACATTACTTATCCAGAAAACTTTATATTATAATCACAATTTTCTAAATATGCACAATAATACTTCTATAAATGAACGTAGGAAAATGAATGCATTGTAAAAAACAAACTTGAAACGGAAATAAAAATAGTTCACAAGCGTAAAATAGATGATGAAGCATTAATCTCTCTCTCTTTCTGTATATATATGTATATATATAACATATATATACATACATACAGAGAGAGAGAGAGAGAGAGAGAGAAAGAAATATTGCTTTTGTTTGAATTATCTATTCATAAATTGTGAGATTCCATTGCGCATATTTCAGAAATGGAACGATGAATACCTGAAATGGGATCCTAAAGAATTCAACAACATCACTGTTCTGCGTATTCCTCACACAGAAATCTGGAAGCCTGATTT
>BMAW01113452.1:125557-136657 GCA_019974015.1 Nephila pilipes
GGAGAGTGAAACGTGTCTGTTTTTTGTCAAATATATAAGTCCCAAAACTGTAATTTCGCTCACTGAGTTAATTAAAATATTATTACAATAAATATCTGAATCAGGATGAAATCTCCTCTTTCTACCAAAATGTACAAAAAACAATTTTTGTAGATTAGAAGCTGAAACAGCTTTCGTTGATTCATTTGGTAATCTAATTCATTGCCTGTTACAGCTGTTTTTCAATATTATCCATTAATTTTCTCATGCATGAAATTTCCTGGTCATTAACTTTTAAAGAACCTTTACACATAGTGGGAAGTTTGAAGTGATGTTAATAATTTTTATAACGACTATTGTAATACTCAAAACATTCTCCATTAGCATTCGTTCTTCTTGAATAAAGCTATTAAATAAGGATGAATCAATTTCTGCTTAAAGACATCTGTACTTTAATATTTTTAAGTGCAAAATTAGCAGGTTACTTCTTTAGTTAAAAGCGAATAAATCTCTGAGAATTCCATTCTTCCGAACGCTATATCATATATTTTTTCAATAAGAAAATATTGAAACAAGATGTTTGTTTTTGCTAAGGCATCTGTTACATATGTCTCTAAAGCGACTAGATTATCCTCGGTAGATCTGTTTCATTGAAACTCTCTTAGAAATGATGAAAAAATAACATTTTGTTCTAAAATATGCATAAGGCAATCGTCCACCATTTTCCCCCAGGACTTTTCACTGGCTACTCGTGAAGACAATGGGTCGGTAGCTTATGAATTCTTTTGGAACCAGAATTTAAAATGTGATTAATGACTACATATTTCCAAGTATGAGATATCTAAATTCTATTAAAATGTTTTAAAAGATTTGTAAAGAGTTCTACGACAAATGCTCAATGAGATTATATTTGATATATAACCCTGGAGTATGCGTATGAGAAGGAGCATTTTCCGTATCACGAAAATTAAAATCACTGTTGTATGTCAAGTTGTGTAACTTGATAAATTTAATTTTTTTCTCTTAAATTGCATTTCTTATTTTTTGAAGCTGTCGGAGTAATTATCTAAGCTTTATGCTTTAGAATGAGACGAGACTATTGTATTTGCAATTCTTTGTCTGATAATTGGTTAAAGATAAAATGTTTCGTTTATTATATTCCTGAAATTATTTTATTAATATAAATTCCAGAGACATATTTATCCTTGTCTTATAATTGTTTGTAGTAATGTTATCATTAATATTTTCCAGGATCGTTAATATTATAGGATTCTTTCTGGCTTCGTCGATATATTTTTCTAAAAATGACTTTGTGATTTCTGTACGAAATAAAATTAGTTTGAGGTGGGATATCTTTTAAAAGAAATTAAATGTCCTCTTCTGAGTTTTATGTTTTCTTCCAGTCATTATTCTGTCACGGTATATAGAGATGTTTTTCTGCATATCAGAACCCATTTTAATGAATTCATTTGCGTTTTCTATTATATTTTTCTGTTGTCCTCTGCCACCTCACCACTACTTTGAGAATATATAATATAATCAATGATGTTAACAAAGGATGAAAAAGTGGCCAGTTGGAGATGTTTCATAGATTATTGCACGGTATAGAGCTCTGTTAGATTATGATTGCATGATTCAAGGTAACTGGAAAGATTTGAATATATTTTAAATTTCAAAAAGTGGAAATAGATGGGGAAGAAATAGCCAGATCTACTAAACGAACATTCTTTTGGGTAAATGAAAATAAGTCGTTTGCTTACTGTATGAAAGGCTTAATTTAACACCAGAAATGATCTTTTCTATTTGTATTACTCTTCGGTTACTTTTTATTGCCTCAAAGAAAGCTGGGTCATTTAAAACTACGAGCAAAATGAAACGCGCGGGGAATATATTGATGTGGTTATTAATGCGTATGATATCATTGTGAGTGCTTGGAGGCAGATGTAATGTACACATAATATTGTTATTTGTATTTGCATGTGAATCCCGATAACAGCAACTTTGAGTGTTGTTTGTTAAAGTGACTAGAGGTGTCGCTTTGATGATATCTCACTCTTTCCTGGTCAAGAAAACCTGGGATAACTCATAATTCTGTATGGGGACTATTTAGAGAAATTTTATGAATAATAGAGAAAAATTAAAACTCTATCTCCATTATTTTTAGTAATAATTTAACTTTACGATACCCCGAATAATAATAAAAACTTTTCGATATTACAGATTATTTCGATCTTTTTTAAATCAAACAAATCAACTTGAAAAGCTGTAATTTACATTATATGCAAAAGGATCAATTAACATGCAGAATAAATTTTATCCAAATATCACGGTTATTCCTTTGTAATAATTAAAACGTACATACCTAATCCTTCAATTTTCTTTTCACTAGTTAATCAAACTTCTCAATTTCATTACGAGAATCAATAGGATAAAACTTGGAACAACAAAACGACGCTTCAATATAAATCATGTAAATTCACTTGAACTGAAAAACGTGAGTGGCATTCGCTCGCGTGAGTTGTCTTGTTACGTGTATTCTAGAAAATATATGAAAAAATATTCTAATGCAGTGCACTCCCGATAATCCGCCAGATATAGGATTAGAATTCCTTCGGGTAATTAGAATAACACTAATAACAACACATCTTAACGGCAAACTTTTTTTTGCTACATAAAATGTAATACAAAACACGTATGTAAAATATCGAATACGCGAAATTGCTAAAACTATTACTATTTCTATTCAAAGCTTATATTGTTCAATAGAAGTAGAAAGTATAAAATAATGCCTCAAAAGTTTATGGGCGCGTGAAAAAAGCCACATTTCTGGCAGGGCTGGAAAGGTGATCTACCGGTTTATGCAGGGAGTACTGTACTTTGAAATATGTAGGGATCTACCAAAAAATTTAGGAATTCTATTACAGGTAATGATAATAAGAAAGTGTCCTCTGTTTTAATAATGAATTTTCAGAATTTGAAATGGTAAAATGTAGCTAAACTGAATATTATATATATATATAAAAAAAAAAAACCTTTTTTAAATATCAATTTAAAGGGGGATGGTAAAGAGTTCTTCAAAAACATATGCAAAATATTGTTATTATGTAAGCCAATTATAATTGTTGTTTTAAGATTCTTGTTGTTAAACTTAATATTGAAACGCTTTCCATTTGTTTGCTTGGGGATAAATAATTCATAGCTATATTTGGAAAAGAAAATAATACACTTTGCTACTTTAAAAAAAATATTATTCATTATGAACGCTGCATAATCAAAATTTTAAGAAATATTAAGTTCATTTACTCCATTGTAATAAATCAATGTCGATTTAAAAGTGTGCAATAGGTTCTTAACACCGGTTTTCTTGATTTTGAGCTACACTGAGATAGAAAGATAGACACGTCACTGTCTGAACTTTTGAGTCAGCTTAAAACACTTAACAAATAAGAGTTTCCGTTGTCTTATATGGAGGGTTTTAACAGAATCGAGTGAATAACTACTAATATTCTGGCTATTAAAGTGCATTTGTACCATTTCAAAGAACAGCAATTTAGCTTATTTAAGAAAAACAATAGAACTTGAATAAGTACCCGTAGAACTGCAATACATCGACCAACACACAACAGTGTCGTCACATGGAATAAGCCTATTGTACCCATTCAAGAAATACCTTATCTTCTTTATATATATAGTTTCGAAATCGTGTCAAAATATTGCAAAATTAATTATAGTGTAATTTAAAATAAATACATTTATTAATTTCTAGCAGTTCACATTCCTTCTTCCTACTGTAATTAAGAGGAAAAATAATTTTTTTTAATTACAAAGGAGAACTTAAAATTTTATCTCTTCTTCTGCGCTTCACCTTTTTAAAAATCTTGTTAATAATTCCCAGAATAGTTGGAGGTTTTCCAAAAGCAAATGATTTTAATCTTATTGTTAAATTATACGCATTCTAATCCAATCAGTCTGGTATGTAACACAGACTATTTCCATGTGGTTCATTTTTTAGTAATGCAGTTTCAGTAATTTCAGTTATCTATAATAGTAATTAACAATTAAGAAGAAATTATAAAAACTTATACAATGCTAATCCTAACGCGACATGAGATTGAAATCTACACACTTTGATGATTTACGTTTTTATGTAAAAGTAAATTTAACTGGTACATTTAAGGGAATTAGTTTAATGATAAACTTTTTTTGTGAATCACTGTGTAAAAATAAACAACTTAACACACTCAATAAACAACTTAATGGAAGTAACATTGAGAATATAAATATTGTTGATAATTTTAGAATCTTTAAGAGTTAAAAGTTAAATAACGATAAAAAGTGTTTTCAACATGCGGTATGTTTATAATTCAATTTCTTTTATTTTTCAGACAAATTATTTACAGCGAACTCTGATAACCCGATGGATGCGTGCATTAAAAAAAATTCTGCTATGTATCATATTGTTAAAGTAATAAAAAATGCATTTTTTGAAAAAAGAAATGTCTAGTTTTTTATTCATATCAAGCAAACCTTACAGTTTATTTTTCTATTAAACTCTCCTTTTATTATTCTCCTGTAGGCTTCATTGGGTTATTTTGTAATTAAATAACACTACACATACCCACACTAGTAATATTAATGTGGACCGCGGCAGCCTATTCGTCAAGGGAGCAGATTTGTAGCTGGCATTATTTCCATCGTGTCTTTTGTTCGTGCTCTGATCCCACTAAGGACCCACCGCATAGCGGATAGGGTGCAAGTTAAATCTGGTAAAGGATTCTTGTCCTCCCGTTTGTGTGGGGTAAAAATTTGGCGAAGGAGGGGCCAGCATAGGTATCGTCCTTTGACCGAGGCTCAAAATTACAAATCCGTCACCAATAACCCCCGTATTGCTTTTCAATGCGATGCTAATAAACAAATACATTCAAATTAATGTGACCACCTATCAGGAGGCCATAATTACAAACATTCACTGCGAGGAAGGAGGTGAAGAAGATTCTAAACCAAGTTGTGGAGCACTGTCATCTTGAGTTCAATGGCCATCTGCGTCAGGCTGAGCAGCTGAAGATCCATGGAGCAAAACACCTGATGGAGATGTTCTACAGATTCTGCATTGGTTTTCAATTCAGAATGTTTGGGGGTAAAGAAGTAAGGTAAACTAATACTGGTGCTCTTTGAAGCACGCACGCATTCCGATCTGTATAACATGTCGTATTTTCCTGATGGAAGATGCCATCTTGAGTCTTTTCCCAAAAAGGAGAAGATGGTCTAAAAATTGCGATGAAGAATTTTTGAGTTGCGAAAGGCGTCAGGATCACGAATATGTGTAAATGGGACTTCGACAGCTGTTTAGTGTGTCATGATATTTGCTAAAAACAAACCATATTCTAGGCAACGAGAATTATCGCTGGGATTTTCTAAAGACACATTGAATGACCCTTACATAAGTATAAAATTAAAGATTATAAATGTAGAAAATAATAGTGTGGAATTTTGTACCATAAGTTTTTTGAATGATTCCTTTAATTAGATTTATTTTGCTGAAAATTTTGAAAAACATACGAAATTTCTTCCATTTAAAAATATTAGAGTTGAAAAAGTTCTTTAATACAATTGAAAGACGTCTTTTAATAGTATAAGATAGAGTATTGAGAGATAATCTGAATATGGGTACCTAATTTATGATCTCAAATATTTCATTCGAAGAAGAAGGAATTCTTAAGATGTCAATAATTTTGTTAATCTTTCTGCTGTAAAATATAGCTTCCCATTTAAATCATTTAATGAATATAAATACTATATTATTAAAAATATTTATGATATAAATTTAAAAATTTCTTTATTGGATTAAAATACATGATATTAAAAAACAAAATTTAGATTTACAAAAAGGCTTTATTGTTTGTTATGCTGACAAATATCAAAACAAATTATACAATTATGTGTGAATATTGTTATAAATTAATAATTATTAAACATAAACATAGAAAAGAATAACATTTTAGAAAATAATTTTAGTGACAGAAACTAATAATGGAATTACAGCTCTAGAAAAAAATGGGCTTACAAATTAATAAAATTAACCTTCTTCAGATCTATATTATTCCTAAATTTCAATAAAAAATTTCAATCAGTTTCATTCCTAATTTCCCATTTAATTTAGAACAATCGTTAACAGTTACAATGTTTATATTGAAAATGAAATGTTATGTAGAAATATAACATGATTTATATTAAAAATGTTACGAAAAATGTTTTATTAATTGAATTTGTTTAAAAATTATGAAATTTAAAAAAGATTTCTTTTAGTTTAGATTTTTAAAAAATTTTAAGTAATTAAAAGTAATTTCCATAAGTCTGTCGTTTTGTACATTCATTCATTCAATCAATAGTTTGGTGCTTTTACAAGGCTCATAACGTCGTACTGGAAAGAGTAGAGAGCAACATTTGTATTAGATAAAAGTTAAAAGTTTTAATTTCTTATCTTAAAAAAAATTAAGTTTATATTAAAGGACTTAGGTTATTTTTAAGTTTATTCTTTCCTATAGGTCACGATTTTTGTGACTTCAGATAGTAGATATAGTTAGGCTTAATTAGATTTAGGTTGCGTTATGTTAAATTAAAGAAATTGAGATTTCTTATTCACCAGTTACGGATCATTATGGAATTTTATTTTTCACCCAATTTCAGATACACGACAACGTGCTTTGGAAGCTACAAAACCGAGTGGATCAAATTACCCCGTTTTTGAAATGGTCACAGTTCGTTTTACAGTTAAAGTATGATCCCAATTTAACCAAAAATATTAATACACAAAATACAGAAATATAAATAAATAAAGTTAAAAAATTAATAAATATTGTTTTAAATTATATGTTGTATCGGTAATATTTTATAATGCTATTTTTAAATTATAATTAATTAATAGTTAGGAAGAAGCGTGACTTCATATTGGGATGCATAACTTTCTCGGGCTTTAATCCCCAGTTTTAGATAATAGGAGGTGAGACTGAACTTTGGTTTCAAGCTTGCCCAGAAGTTAAATTTAAAAATTGAAAATAAAGTGAATTGCCAGAGTAAAGTTAAACGAGCAATGCTTAATTATTAATTTTATAATTAAAATTAAAAGTTAAAAGTTTTTATTCTTAGTATTAAATATGAATCATTAATAGAAATTTTAAAAATTATTTTTAAAATTTAGAAAAGTATAAATTAATAGAATCTGAGTAGTCTATTCAAATGCATGATGGAGAAGTAGGGTTAAGTCTGAGTGTCGTTGACGAGAAGGGTTCGTGAAGTTGGTTCAAATTTATTTTGAATTTTAAAGGTTTTAAATTTTAATATTCATAATTTCAAAATTTTTAAAATTAAATGCTATTGTAATTTAATACTGTAATGTGTGGTTAATACTAGTGGCGTTGGTAGAAGTATCCTGACTTATTCATCTTGAATGATTAAGAAGTATATGCTGATGGTACATGGATGAGGAGAGGGAGCGTTCCTATTGGTTGCTGGGTGCGCTCCTATTGGTTGTTGTTGATGGGTGTTAATTTGGAGTAGAATTTTGCAGGAAATAAAGTTGAAATATGATAAATGAAGGTTAATCTAGTTGAATTTCACGTGGTCTGTGCAGGAGTTGATTGTTGTTGATTGGAGTATATTTTTCTATTGCTTGAATGGTTCTGTTGGTAGAGATATCTATTTTCTTGTAGAAGTTTTTTGCCAATTTTTTGATGAAGTGCTTGAGGGTTGGGAAATTTAATGAATTTCTGATATCAGCAGTGCGCATGTACCAGTGTGCTTCTACTGTTGTTCGTAGGATGCTGGATTGAGAGCTTTCTAGGATATCCATAGTAGTAGGTGCACAGTGGGTCCAGACAGGGGAGGCGTAAGTCAGGATAGGTCTAAGCAACAGTGCATTGATAAGCATCTTGTTGGTTCTACTTAATGTAGAGTCTCTCGCGAGAAGGGGAAAAGTTTTACTGACTGCAGCTTTATATTGCTGCTTAATTAGTGTAACGTGTTGTTTGAAGGTGAGTTTCTTATCTAATGTAACACCGAGATATTTTGTGTACCGAACCAGGGGATTTTTTTTATTATTTAAATATACATCTGATTCGATGTTTCTATTATTTCTGTTAAAGAAGACGGCCTTTGCCTTGGAAACATTCAGGGCAATTTTCCAAGATGAGTACCATACTTCTAAATCTTTGAGGTGGTTGTTTAGTGCGTGACCTATGTTTTTCAGGAAGTAGTGACTTGCTAGTATCGCAGTGTCATTTGCGTACATGCAGAGAGTTGTATCTGGGTGTTTTGGGATGTGGTTCACGAAATAATTGAAGAGGGTCGGCGATAAAATTCATCCTTGCGGGAATCCTGCTGCGATATTTCTTGGATATGAGTAGGTTTCGTTGATGATGACTGAAAAATTTCGGTTTACTAAATATGATTTGATAATTTTGATAAGGTGGGGTGGGGTGTTAATTTTAATCAGTTTATAAAGTAGACCAGTATGTCAGACCCGGTCTAATGCTTTCTGGATATCAAGGAAAACAACTCCTGTGAGTTGGCCTTTGTAGAATCGATTTTTGACTAGTTCCACAACTCTGAGTAGTTGGTGTGATGTGGAGAGCTCAGACACGAAGTCATGTTGTTCGTGTATCAGGATGTCGTTTCACTATTGAATTTGCTCAGTCTATTGTAGATGATTTTTTCGGCGATTTTGCTTAGTACTGAGAGTAAGGATATTGGTCTGTAGTTTTCAGGCTTTGTTGGTTTTTTTCCAGGTTTTCGGATCGGGATGATCGTGGCTGTTTTCCAGGAATCCGGGAAATGACCAAGATCTAGCATATTTTGGATGATATTTCTGAGTTGAAAAATGCATAGGTGAGGTAAATTTTTAATCATTTTGTTTGTTATACCATCCTTGCCTGGTGCTTTATTAATTTTTAATATTTTGATTTAATTTGCAATTTCTGAAGCTGGTGGAGGGGAGGGGGGGAGTTTTCGAAGTTGTTGCTATTCGTGAAGAATTCGTGAACGACTTGTTTCACTGTGCTATCATGTGTTGGTGTGTTTAGATCATTGAGTTTAAACTGACTCTGAAGTGAGTCAGCAAGTATTTCAGATTTGTCTGTGTCACTCAGGGCGATACCAGTTGGGCCGTTTAGGGCGGAAACAGGGGTTCTTCTCTTCCTGAGTGCTTTGGACATATTCCAAAGCGTGCCGTTTTCAGCTTTCAGGTTTTCCAGTGTTCCTTCCCATTCTTTTTGTTTGTGTAAGTGCACTTTGCGCCTTATTTCGTTTTCAATCTTGTTTAATTTTTGTTTATCTGCAGGGAACCTTGTGAACTGCCATACTTTTTGGCTTTGTTTCGTTCTCGAAAAAGGTTTCTGAGTTCTCTGCCGATGTAGGTCTGTGTGTTTGTCTTAATTGGTTTAGAGGCGATTTTGTGTGCACTTAAAATGTTGTGTGTTAGTTTGGCGACTTCTATTTCTATATCCTCTCCACTTTGTGCTTTGGGGAGTGTAAAGGTGTTGTTGGTTGTTTCTAGGAGTGTTTTTCTAAACAAATCCCAGTTAGTACTAAGCTTTGGCGAAGGAAGCGTGAACTTCTCTTGAGAGTCAAATTGAATGAGTACTGGGTTGGGGTTGCTACTTAACTCCGGTAGCGAGTGTATCTGGGAGGGCCAATCAAAATTCGCCGTAAGAGCAATGTCGATGGTGGAGGCGGAGTTATGTCCAAATCGTGTTGGAAAGGCTGGGCTAAGATATCTATGCCGTTCTGATCAGCAAAGTTTTTAAGTGCATTACCTCTCGATGAGTTACATGTGCAGCCCCAGCTAGTATGCTTAGCATTTAAATCTCCTCATATTAGTGATGTCGGCCCTAAGTTTAGAATGGTGTTTATGTCTGTCCTTACGTGTGTGACTCTGACAGTTGGCGGAATATACATGGAGGTAATGAGTATTGGGTTTCCATCTGTAGGGGTGAGTGCAACAATAGTTGCTTCTGCACCGTTTAGTGTGGGTGTTGCGATATTGTAGTGTGGAAGAGGTTTTTTAATAAGAATAGCAGTGCCGCCATACGGGCGATTGTTTGTGGTGGGTCTGTCGTTGCGGTATGTGGTGTAATTAGGGATTGGGAATCTCATTCCTGGTCCGAGATGTGTTTCTTGAATTAATATTAAATCTGGGTGTGCTTATCTATGAAGCTCCTTAATTCTACATCGTGGAACTTTACACCTTGGGCATTCCAATACACCAGTTTGAGTCCGAGAAGGGTGAATTTTAGTTATTGGAGGTGGGTGGTGTCTCGACTACACCCGATATAAAAATGTTTAGCTTGTCGAAGTCACTGGTGACTTTAGACATGTTGTTTAGGGCTTCAAATATTTTCGGGAATTTATTAAATATATTTTGAAGTTCTGCTAGGGCAGTTATGAAATTAAAGTTTCCTGGTTGTGGTGTGGTAGTGGTTGCAGCAGCCGGTTCAAACTGGTGTTTGGCTTCGACTGACATTGGGGCTATTTGTGGCACCATCTCTTGGGCGGTTTCGTTAAGTACATATTTATCCTCACCACAAGCCAAATGATTGGCTGACTTGTTCAGCCATCTAATGAGGAAACATTTCTACTAAAAGTGTCCTTTACAAGTTCATGGATTTTTACTTTGGTTTTAATGTATTTATTTTCCTTTTCTTTTTTTATATTTGGAATCCTATTCGTATCTGAAATTTTGATTAGTCTCTTTTAGTTCCTTTATTTTTATTATTATTACTAAAGTTGTGATAGTTAAATCAGTAAAATTGGTTTGAAACATATTTTTTCTATTTCAAATTACGAGTAATTATTTTCTTTTCTCTTGAGATTCGCTCGGTTTCGGTATTTAAGTTTAATTTTGAATTGAAGGATTTTATACGTTTTGAATTAAAATTATTAAGTATTTCAGTAAATTTTTATTTTATTTTCATCATAATATTTTTTATGTTCTTAATTTAGAAGCATTTTTTGAATTTTATGGTATGGTTATTTTGATAATTTACAAAATTCCTTCATTTATTTCTGAAATATTTAAAGGTTTTAATATATATATATATATATATATATATATATATATATATATAT
>BMAW01113452.1:136757-147160 GCA_019974015.1 Nephila pilipes
TATATATATATATATATATATATATATATATATATATATATATTATTCATAACATAATATTGTTTTAAAAAAGAGACATGAAATAAGGTTTGTGCATGTTCCCAATAATATGTGTAAATAATAATACTTTATTACTCATATTTCATTAGGAAAAAAATGATCAAATATTAGTTTTGGACTCCTGGATGAAGATGGTAAGCACGAAAGTTTTATGACAAAAATATTTCATTTGCAATCTACTTGTCCGCTCGTCAAATAATTTCACTTTTAAAGTGTCACTTAGAATTGCACAATATAAATTTTATGAACTGATAATAATTTTTAAGAATTAGAAATTTTATAAACTGCATTACTTCCTCGATTAATTAAAATCTATTTGAGTTTATTTTCACATTAAATGCACAAACACACATGTTTTGTATATATTATGTAAAAGTAGCGCAGTGTAAGAGAAGCTGGGGGGAGGGGTCTTGAGTCCATAGTGGAAGCAGTACCCAATTGGTTTCTCTTAAAACCAAGGAAAGATATACTATGTAAATCACAAGTGCGGTGGAATGTTACAGGAGTAAAGAGTTGATTTCCCTAAAAAACTAGAGAATGATATTCTCGGGTAAGCGGCATGACGCTTTAATTTTATCGTGGTGTCTTTGTATTAGAGACTCAATTTTTGTATTCGCGTTTGAAGTGTTTTTCGTCCTTCTAAGATTATTAAACTTTAGTATTTGTGAATCATTACATATCATCAGTTTTTATATAAAGTTGTGAAACATTATTTATCATCATTTTTTACTGATACAATTTCAATTGTTTTCAATTTATGCAATCACGCTCTCTTAAAATTTGAAAAATCAGCCTTTCCCATGTAGGGATAATTCCCGCAAAACAAATTCAATTTGTTTCTTTCAAAGTGATCTCTATTCAAATCTTTGCACTTGCCCAGTCTTCTTTGAAGAACCTCTTTCTTTTTCAAACTTTCCAGTCCCCCTCCAGCCTATTTTCAAACTTTTTGAGCCACCTCTGGAACTTTTCAACTTTAATATCGTCCAGTGACTGCTAATCTGTATTTGCAGCCTCCACATCATTGAAACATTTGCCTTTTAGATTATTTTTCCATTCTTGTGAATACGAAGGATGTGAAATGATTGTCAACTCCTGAGAGCCCAAATAGCGGTTCTCAGAAAGGGCGTGCTTGCTGGGGCGTTGTCATAAAGGAGGAAACAATCACCTGATCGACAGAGATTCAAGAGTTTCTTTCACTCATCCTTCGCGAACAATTTAAAACTTACAATTAAACGTATTGTTTAGTAGTTTGACCAGATGGCACAAATTCCCGGAGTACAATTACACAAACATAAAAAAAGACAATGATCGTCATTTTAAAATTCAATCTCCCTTGACATGCGTTTTATGGCCGAAGGACGTGGGGTGTCATCCACTATCTAGATTTTTGCTCGGTTTTGGAGCCATATCTCTCGTAGTAACACCAACCCTCATCCCCTGCAATAACCTTGGTAAAAAGGTTTATGTCGTTTTCATTCTTATTTTTTTAAGTCTAGGCTCAAATTCAGACTAATAATTTTTTGATCCTGTGTCGGCAGTGAGAAACAAATTTAGCTGCAACATGTCTCATTTAAAAATTCTGAACCGAAATCTGTTGGCACGAGCTCCAACTTCCTCATGTCTGTTTTTAAATTTCTTCGATCCTTGAACGATAATATTCATTGATTTTTTTGGTGGATTTTTTCAATGCTTTCGTTGTTTGGAAATGATGGAGGGCGCTCAGAACGAGCAAGGTCTTCAAATTCATATCACCACATTTTAAGCGTCCAAACCACTCAAAGTCTTGTACATGTCTCTTTACATCCTTCTTGAAGGCCCTTTGAAGCATTTGGCAAGCTTTCGTTTCCTTCGTTTCAAGCAGCAACCAAAATTTCGAACACACTCTTGGTTCCATTAAATCTGCCATAACAATTTCGCAAGTCAGTTGCTCTATGTCCAAAAAGAATTTTAGTTTCTTTAAATTTCTGAATCCTTCTCCGTTCCCTAATTTTACCACACAAACTCAGATGAAGGTGCCTTTCCAATTTGGGGGGTCGTGGATATTTTTTGAAGAAAATTTTGACTCAGAAGAGCCCAAAATTCTTTGAGAGCCCAATTGCTTCATACAGGTCTAAGAAAACCTGTATGAAGCAATGATTACGGGATTGGCATGTGCATATTATGAGAGTGGCGTCTTGACTTTAATACCTGATATTTCAGTTATCGCAGTTTAAAAAGATTCAGTCAATGATAAGCAATCAAAATTAATCAGAAAATAATATCTTAAACATAGTTCTAATATTTTCTGAAGAATTACCAAAATTAAATATGTTTGTCCTGAATGTGTAGAGCCGATCACTTCACGCATCCGTACATAAATTTAATTTTATTAAATTTTTCTTATAGTAGTATTGAATAACCGAATCTGAATTTTTACTGAAACTTGTAAGATGAATCCGATTAAATGCACATTTACAGAGGATTATTTTAAACTAAGTGTCGAATCATGCAATTTTTTTTCTTCTTAGTTTATACACATGTCTAATCTTGTAGTTTAAACTTACCTATCTCTCTCTCTCTCTCTCTTTTGTACTATTTTCATAACTTTTACATATTATCCCATTAGTCCTATTCAAAACATACCGATATATTTTTTTAAATTTACATGAGTCGGTTCATTCATTAGTTAAGGTTCCCAAATAAATAACGACATAGTCCCAACAGGTTATTTGAAGGGAAATACACATGTGAGCTCCATTATAAGTTGTTTGATTTCGCTGTATAAAATTTCATTCAATTCCCGTATGAAACATATTTTTTCATAATTTAATTAATAATTTATAAAAAAAAATTTCATTAATTTTCATAGGTTATATTTATTATATCAAAAATTAATAAATTTTATACTTCCATTTAACTTAAGTAACATTAAATTACGTTGTTCACAAGCACATTTCGTATAAAAGATGAATTCAGAAAAAGAAAAAAAAAATTAAAACATTTTTTAGCAACTTTACATTTTCTCCACATCAAATTTTTTTAGTACACATAAATATTTTAACTCTATTTTTCAGCATGTAAGTAACTTCTTACATTCGTTAAAAGAAATTTCGAGAATTTTCGCTAATAATGCTGAGTTTGCAATCCTGAATCTATTTTCATTCTTCCTGATAATAAAAAATCAAAATGACCATCATGACTTTGAAGCAAAACCCTCACGAGTCAGCTACATAAGATAATCAGAAATGAATACTTATCAAACAGTATCTTAAGAGTAGGTCCTATTCAGGACCTAACAATAAATCAAATTACTCTTGTTAGCGTAATCTCGCAATTCATAATTTCCGATCTCTCTCTTTCTACTAATACTGATTCTTGCTATTCGGTGTCTCTATAATCTGCTACATGTTATCATTTATTCGTTACACTTCTATTTATAGATAACGAAACTAATTTAAGTGATTCCCAAGTTGAAGCTCGCGAATCAAAATCATATGAAAGGTCATTAGTTTAACTGAAGGGAAAATAGAACTTTTAACCCGTTACACCGCTTTCTCCTGATACATCATTTTGATTCAGTGAGATTTTCGATAATTTATTAATGAACTTAATATAATTTCGGTATAGTTATTAACTTATTTCAATTTTATGCGTTTTACTGCATTATAATATCGTAAGGCTGTTTTCGCGTAATGTTCAAGAACAGAACTAAAAATTAGAACACTTTTTCCTGTAAGAAAAATGCTCGGTCATTAATTTTGTATCCTGACTTCCCTTTTTTTATACAGAATAGCATATCTTATACTACTGCTCATTTCTATCCGAATCAACCCCTTTTTCTAGTGTAAAATGGGTGCCATATTTCGTCTTTTATGCTGTGATGCTAAAAGTCCATTAAACTTTACGCATTCACGCAAAAAATGGAGTATTTTTGCAATATTCCTAATTTTCAAGAATACTGCATCATAAACGGACATATGCTTTACTATATTTCAAACTCATATAAAAATTGAAACAATTGTTTGTTTAGAAATGTATTCTAAGTTCCAATCAGGTTCTTTAACATTAAGCGAAGATAGCTTTAAAAATACGATATAATATTGCATATTATGCATGTATTATATACATATATTTATGTGTAATGTTTTTTGAGTAAATATTTTATGGTTACGTCTTTTTTCTTTCTATCAGGGACTGACCCACGTTCGATGGTTCAAGCTGTAAATAATTAAACTAAAACAAGGACAACGGACATAGTTTACGAGGTTCCTATTTTAGTATTTAAAATTTACCCTCTTATTGAAGAATTAAACATTTCCATGGTCTTAGATTATTTCAGAATTTGTTAAATTGCTGTCAAATTTAGGGATCAATTCGATAAAGTCTAGGAATTCAACATAGGAAATGTTAGAGAGAAAATGAGATGAGAGACCAGATTACGATTGGACGCTACGGAAGCAGGCTAACGAAGAGACAATCGCAACTGATCAAAATGTTAAAAGGGGCGGGAATACAGATCAGAGTCAGAGCAAGATACTCTGCCGCCAGATTTTCATGTTTTCCCTCGGATTTTGAGAGTTTTTTTTTTAAATACTATGGAATGTTGCTTTAATTGATATTTATATTACTTGTCGTGCTCGAGGCCGAATTTTGAATTGTAATAATCGAAAAGTTTGCGTGTCTTTTAAACGCGAGGTGATTGACGTTTCAAAAGATAGAATTGTTCGAATCGTCGTGGATTTGAGGTGAATCCTGGAGAGAGTTAAAGTCTTTAAAAGATTGTTAATTGTTTGAAAACTAGGGGGGAATTAAATTTTGAGGATCAGAAACTACGAGAAGAGAGAAACTACTACAGCAGTCTTCCACGCCTTCTGAAATAGCAGTTTTCCATCAATAGATTGAAAAGCAGCGTGAAGAAGAAAATAAATTTAGAGGATAAATTTTTAAGGATGTTATTAGAATTAAGATGCAATGAGGGTGGCCATTTGATTTTTAAATTTGAAATAAAGTCGATAGCTTCATTTTTCTGGACTGGATCCAGAACAAGACAGGTGGAGGAATCCAAAAAAAAAACTTTGAATTCTTCTATGTGTGTGTGCAGAAATTCTTGGGTTATCTGCATTGTGAATTGGTTCAAATTGATTTTGAAGGTTTTCAGCTGTAACTTCCGTCTTTTCAATGAGAGTTATAGCAATACTGTCCAGGTCACCTCTTAGGGGCGGAATGTGGTGAAAAGGCTATTTTCAGTGTAGAGGTTGCCCTTCAAAAAATGTTTGTTTGAGGCGAGAGACTATCACTGCGCTTTTCCTATTTGTTTTGGAAGAAGTTTTTAATCTTTCTCGAAATCTCATTGCTATTTTAATTGTTAATGAGTATTTTAAATATCACATTCACTTTACTATTTTTTTTATTTTAAAGAACAAGATTTTCATATGATAATATTTATTGCTTCTTAACAGTACACTCATAATTCAAAACTTTGAAAATGTTTTATACAAATAAAAAAAAATGAAACAACAGACACAGATAGAAATTATTTTAAGAAAATACGACTTTTTCTCTTTATAACATTTATAGCTTTCTAACATTTTTTTTGTGTGCAGAAATAAATTTTTCCGATATTATAGATTTCATTGTAAGGAAACTTTGTCTTAATTATCCCAAAATTAGAGTGTCATACGGAATCGTTTATTTTCTCATTAAACTTCCATTGTTGAATTTCGATATTAGGTCATCGATTCGATTCGATTGATTTCGATTTAGGTTAAATTAATCATAACAAAAAAAATATTAACAATATTAGTGGAAACGAACCTTCAAATTTTATTAAGTACAAAACTGATATTTTGAATTAGTTTACTATTAATGTAAGAAAAGTCGTTGTCTATATCTTATTAATTAAAAATAAGACACATTTTCATTTTAAATTTTACATTGATACAAGTATTCTTAAAAAAATTAAGAAACTTAATTTTTTGGCATATTACAAATACGCTATTGAACATAAATTTAACTTTAATTCTCTGTTTTGCCTGAATAAACGAATAAAATATAAAATAATATCCAAATTTTCTCCTCGATTTTTATTTTTAAGTTATAATATTTGAGAATACAATTTCAACCATTTTGTATAATTTTTTTAAAAAAAATGTATTTAAACATTTTTTCAATTTATCTTTTGTAAATAAACTAAGCAAATTTTAAGCAAAAAATAACACATTTATATTTCATTGCTTAACTTAATATAACTGCTACAAATAAATTTTAAGGCAGTGCAAAATAAGAAACAATAAGACAGTTGTATTTTGTATCATTTTATTTCATAAAGTTACACCTAAAGAAATAATGATAGTTCCAATGAACAGACGAAGTAATATGTGTAACAGTTTTAAAATATACATGTTTTCTAAATATTAATAATTTTTAAAAAGTTTGAAAAAATTACTGTATCAAAAAGGTAATACCCATCTTAAAAATAGTAATAAAAATTGTAAGAAAGTTAATCGAAATTGAAAAAATTAATACTTCTTATAACTGATTCAAAAACTTAGAAACATAAATCACAAAAACAGAATTGCCAAATATATGTATTATTTCTCTCTATATTATAAATATCAGAGCTCATAGAAATACATATGTTCTTTTATAGAGAAGAATTCAATATCTCATAATTTAGGATTATTCTTATTCCGTATTTCATGATAAAGATACAAAAAGTTTTACTTTTTCCTATTCTCTGAATTACACATAAGATTTGACACACAGTTTTACAAAAGGCTTAATTCACCAAAATATTTCATGGCATGCAGATAAAAAATGAAGAAAATATAATTTCCCTTTTTTTTTTCCCTCCAGACTTTAATTTTGAACAAAGTATTGCTCAAAAACTGTTTTACATTGTCACACATTTTGAAAATAAAATGTAAATTATGAGAAATTTATGTAACAATTATCACACAAAATTAAATTTCAGAATAAATTTTAAGTGCCATTACCTTCACACATTTAACGAAAAATTCGAATAATGTATCTTCTTCTTTCTTTAGCCAGAAAATCTTTCAATTACAGGAAGAAATTACAATACATAAAAAAATCAACACATTTTCGGTAATGTTATTCTAAAGTTTGTTTAGCAAGCAAATACTTCATTGTCACTGAAAAAATATTGATTTTAAAAGCAGTCGGAAAATTAACTTTTACCAGGACTCTAGAAAATTAAATTCTTTCAAATAAGGATTTTTTCGCGCAATTACACTTACCTATGAAAATCGACTCGCTGCAAAAGACAAAGCATCTGATGGCGACAAAAGCATTGGATGAAATAATTAATTATAATATGAAAATGGGAACAAAAAATATGGCGGAAACACATTTCAGAAGTAATGTAGGAATTCAAAAAAATTATTTAAAGTTACTCAACACAAACAAAAAAATAAAACAATTAAGCATTTGTACAACAAATAAAAACTTGTTATAATACAAAATACCACAAACAGTCTGCAATATTATTTGAACATATTTATTCAACAGAAATCATTTTGTTTTCAAATAGGTTTAATGTTTTCAATACTTCTTTAAACAGAATATAGCAAAAATTAAGAGAGATTACACATTTCACATTTAAATCTCTTTTAGTTAAATATTATTATAATAAATTTAGTTCATTTAGAAGAAAATAAAGTGGGTTAAATATGTAAAGAAAACGTGACATTTTAGTTCGATTTAATTTTGTTTTTATTATTTGGAAAAACAATACTTATTCCTTTAGGTCTTAATTTTGAAGTAAAAGGAATTATTTATTTAAGCATTAATCAGAATAAGCATAAAATAAATGGATAAATGTTCTAAAAAACAAATCAATATCAACTTTTTAAACATATTTTGAAATAATTTGTAATCACGTGTCTCATAATATAATTAAAAATGTGTTTAATAACAAATTTAATATATACCAGCCTTAATATAGTCAAAGACAAATAGTATATATATTTATAAGATGATTTTAGTCACACATATCAAGGTAAAGGCTCTTTAGCGCTCATTGCTTAGTAAAATAAGGTCTTTACTATTGTTGTTTTTGTCACGATAGGAAGAAGTGTAATTCTCATTCTGAATAACAATATTGACAAAAGTCTTAGGGTCATTTGCATATTAATGGTGGCTCCATTTGACGCAGAAGCAGGCTGATTTTAGTTACACATATCAAGGTAAAGGATCTTCAGTGCTAATGTCAGAAGAAAAAAAAACGTAAAGTGCATATCTCACAGGATTTTTAAAGCTTGATCATAATAAGCGTTTATTGTTGTTGCTATTGTGATAGAAAAAGAAGTATGATCCTCATTCTACATAATAATGTAGTCAAAAGACTAAGGGTCATATGCATTGATGATGGCTTCATTAGTTTTCATAAAAAGAAGTGTGTTCATCATTCTGAATAGCAACAATGTCAAAGGCTTAGACTCACATGCATAAATGGTGTCTTCATTTGAAGCAGGTAAATGTGATGTGTGATTATCGTCCACATCTTTCGAATTCTTATTGCTTCTTTGATTATTTGGTACGAGATGGATCCTCAGAGTCATTTTGGCAATCTGATAAAAGTATTTGTATTCGATAGGTTGTAGTTGGTATTGATCTTTGTAGTTTTTGGTCAGTTCAAATTGATTTGCAATAATTGGATAAAATCCATCGTTTTTAGAAGCAACAGATGATCTAGTTGATTGCCTATACTTGTACTATTGGGGAGTTAGCTCAGGGCAAACATGTTCCAGGATTGAATTTGTTTCAGTAGTTTACTATGAAATTTTTACCGATGACATTGCTCTGTATAGAGGAGGAAAAAGTATCGAACGATGCATGTGACTCTCTCGATTAAGTCAAGACAGCTTGCTTCCAAATTTATCAGACGATTGAAGGACAGAATCCAAAAAAATGCCTTCACTGTTTGGAATCTTCTGAGATGAATTAAAATTCTGATAATTAGTTGGTGAATAAAAGGTTTCTGAATTTGGATTTTCAGGTAATGATTGAAATGGCAAACTTGATTCACGTGATGCAGTAAATGACACCAAATCCGGATACATTTTTAATGTATTTTTTCCTGGTTCAAAGCAATTCACTTCATTCTTCTTGGCTGGTTTAAATGCAGCATTCGAAGTACGTAAACCTCCAGGGTTTGGATGATAAGTAGATGGCTGTGAACAATGATTAGTACTTCTTTCCTTATTCTTTGCCGTTCCAAATATAGGATTCCGAGTAAGTGAATCTCCATCATGTAGATTAGAATCATCGGTTGTGTTGTAGAATGAACTTTGAAAAGCGTATTTCCGCCCTGTACTCTTATGAAGAGTTGACATTTCCCGTTTACTGAGAGTTTGTCCATTATTTCTGTCACTTTGAAGAGTACTATTGTTGACATTCGATGAAAAATGTTGAGGTGATTCGTTATTCATGCGACTATCTTGGTATATTTTTCTAAGACTGAGTGGAAATGATTGATCACGTTTCATACGATTGGGCAGTTTATCATCGATAAAGTGTAATGTTGGGGGAAAACGTGTACATTGTTTGGAAGTTGATAATTCGTCAATATACATTATTTCATTTACTTTTAAGATTTTACAAAGAGGATCACAACCTAAAAGGATTTCTTTTGTGGTCTTGATTACTGGAGTTTCTGCACTTACTCTTTTTCTTTCAGAAATGTTGAAAATTTTAGCATCTTTCACACTAAGTTCCAGGAAGAAATTTTTATCATTAGGCTTAATGTAGATTTTGTTCGAAGACGTTGGTGTCAAAATTTTGCCAGAGCTACGTTCAATGATGAAACGAGAATTATCAATATTTTTTAGATTAAAATAAGCTTCTGCATGAGCCTCTGAAGTATTGCATGTGTGTGTTCCAAAACTACTATTATTTGAATGTTCTGCTGGAGAAAAATCACTTTTGACAATATTTTCCCCAGAAAACTTGGATACGAGATTAGAAGGCATTTTCTCGTCAGGAATAATTTTTGCAATTTTTTTACGAGGCACAGGTTCGGAACTTCTTGTAGTTTCTTCGGTTGAATCATAATCCAAATCGATAACAAGAGAATGTAAGGAGGAAGTAGAAGAAATGTTTGATTCATCACTACTTTGCAACTGATCATAATTTGTATCTGCGTCTGTTGCATCCTGTATCTCTTTATCACTGTGTTTCAGAAATTTGCAATTTTCTTTCATTACTTTTCTAGGCATGAACGTTGTGTCTGTTTTAAAAGGTTGAAAAGGAGTCTCTGCTGTCCCTTTACCATCTAGCGCAAACTTTTTTCTTGATAAATCTGCTTCTTTACAATTGCAATGGGATTTCTTCTTCTGCAAATA
>BMAW01113454.1:7958-75567 GCA_019974015.1 Nephila pilipes
GTGTGCTGTTCAGTTACGTATTGCTGATGTGTTCTAGCATTTATCTAATTTTCTGGGCCCTAATTGTGTAACAAGATAAAACAGTTATTACACATATAGGAAAAATGATTATTACACGTATATTAAAGGTTTGAAGATTCTCATTATTAAAATTATCACAATTGCTGTTTTCAAGATAGCCAAACTTTGAAAATAATAATTCTAGTTTTATCTAGTGTTAAAGTGAGTTTGAAAAATGTAACAACATAACATTCTTTATCATTACCAGCTTTAAAAATTAAACTATTTTATTTATAAAAAGGTAAAAACAATAAAAATGAAATGAAGATTTATGTTTAATATTATAAAAATCGTCAGCCTATATCCTAATAACTTAGGAGAATGCAAGTATCATTAAGCGAGAGTTGAATATTCTATTAAAAACAATTTTAATAATTTTCAAATTTTCAATGCTTTATCACAGAAGTAACTTTCCATAATAGGGATGTTGGAAAATTTTAATAAGCAAGGTTTTCCATAAAATTATTATAGTGGCGGATTAAAGATATGCAACTATATTTGGAATCGTTAGCAGTACAGCTATTTTAAATTTATTTTGCATATTTATCTCAGATTTGATAATTATTCAATAAATTATTGTACTTTATAAGGGATTACCATCATGTAATAAAATGAAAAGTATCCTTCCTATAGCTATGCTTATTCTTTAGAGTCTCTTGGACAGTCAAAACACAAATACATTGGTATAACTGACTTTCAAAATATCTAGCTTACATCAAAGTCAACAGTATTGAAATAACATGATATCTATAAACTGAAAAATTGTTTCTGCAAATATTTATTGAAGAGAGTTTTACATATCAAAATATAAAAATTCTCTTTATTCAAAATCTGACAAGCAACTCTTAAAAATTATGAAAAACAGGAAAGCAGAAAGGAAAATATATTCTCAAAGTATCTCGAACCTTGCATCAAAAGTCAACCTAGTATTTGAAATAAATTAGACATATTGAACTGAGGAAAGCTCTTCTCATGAGTCGGGCAGGAAACCACAGTAACGGATACCTCACTTATGGAACACCAATTCTCGAAATCCTCTCCTTGACATGTACTCGGAATGTGAGCAAAGTGATTTGACTGGTTTTTATAATATTGACACATTTTTCAATGTTTTGTCACATATAAGGCATATATTATAAGATTTGTTTTATAGGAACTCAGCACATTGGATCAACTACGTTTATACATCTACCTTTTATTATAATATACATTTTGAATATCACAAAACCCTTATACAGTTCCAGTACCTTTTCCTCCAGTTCAAATTAGATTTTAAATGTTTTCATATCAAACTGTTTTCTTCACCATATATTTAGCACAATTTAAGTTTATTAATTTACCTTTGTTTTGTGTTTTAGTTCAAAATTATGGTGCACCTGTGGATTACAAATATCTTTTATTTATATATATAATATGATATTGTGTGTAGTAGTATTATGTGTGTGTGTGTGTGTGTGTGTGCAAATAAAAGTGTATCACTATTATTACCGTGAAAACAATACAAACAAAAGAAAAGCTTTAAAAATTATGAAAGCAAAGTATCAGATGCAAAAGAAAAAATTGTATGCTAGAAAAATTTTAGAAACAAAATACCTAAAGTTAGAATAGTGAATTAAAAGATAATAAAATAAAATATTAGAAAATGAAGAAAAAGGAAAATAATATATATAAAGTCAATCCATGCTATCACAGGCTTTAAACTGTGTAATACAAGGTTACACACACATATATGTAGGGAGTGACAGTAACCACATAACTGAAAACACATCTTTATTATGGGACAAATATTCACAAAGGGTAAGGCAAAGTTAATCATATAGATATTTTAGATATAAAACTACACATTATTTCTTTCCTCACGCATCGTTTCGTCACTCGCCCCTTTCCGGATCGACTTAGTAAAACAGGTGGCCTGTCTCTCTACAGTTACGCAATTGCATAATTCTGGATAGAACCATGTAATGAAGGGGAATGCGGGAATGCAAATCCAGTCCTACATTGTCCATCATGACCTGGCATGCATCCTCGCATCTGAAAAATCAATTAGCATATTACATAAAAATTAATGAACTAAAAACCTGAAAAATAATAATTGGTAGCTTATTAATAAAAAAAATTAATAAATTTCAAAGAATTATGCATCAGAAAGAACTATAATAAGTAATAATAAAAAATAGGTATACAGATGGAAATAAGAATAATGCAAAGAAATCTGGAGTATAATGAGAATGTCATACATAAAAGTTATATTTCGTTAGTACAATAAGAATATAAGCATATAAAACATTCATCCATGTAATCAAGGTTTCAAATATTCAATCCAAGCATTCGTTTTGGTGACACCATCAAAACTGCTACATTTTTTACTGTCCAAGGTATTTATTGCAGAGCTTTTGTCCGTGTCCGTGTTAGATCTTTTGAAAGTGACCAATTCATAGATATTATATGCAGCAGGAGGTTTTTGTCGAAGATTATAAGACATTTTATTCTCATTCTGAACTTTTTTAATTTCCTCTTTAACTGCTTCCCGTAAGTTGTCTTTATTGTCTCTAAATTCAAGTTGTAGTTGTTTGTCAACTAACTATTGATACGCAAATCAGTTTCATAATTAATTTTTGTACCAAGGAGTAAATTGAAAGGTATTTTGACGCTTCGTTTAAATATGAAGTTTAAAACATCTGTTAATTTAAGTACATATTGGAACCACTGCGTTGGATCGTCTTCTGACATCTTGGAAAGAAAAAAAATAATGGTCTGAAAAATGTGTTCGACTTGACTATTTGCACGTGGCAAACCTGTAGAAATATGACGCACTGAAATAATTTATTCAGCACGATATATGTGAAATTCGTCTGAGGTGAATATGTACCTCTGTCGATGATAAGGAAACGAGATTTCCAAAAACAGATTTTTGATGTCCAAATTTTGTATAGCTTAAGAAGTAGATTTTGATTTTGTTGGGTATAACAGAACGAACTTCGTGAAAGATTCAATGACTATAAAAATAAGTTTGTAATTTTGTTGCTAAGCTACCAAGGTGATGAACATAGTACATATTTAGAGATATGTCATCTTTAGAAAGAGGATGGAGAAAACCTTCTTGTGTTCCGAAATTTTTATTAGATCCAGATGCCTTACCGACCAATCCATGCGCTAAAACTCCTCATTGTGCAACAGCTCTTTGACAGATACAGTGCGATGAACTGGCGTATTGCTGTTAGGAAAAGTAACTGCGGACCCATAGTGCCTCTAAAAAGACGCACATACGTAAGGAGAACCTCATTAAAATAGCAAACCCCGTTGACTGAACTTTTCCCGAAGTTGTGAAGGTTGGTACGGCAACCAAGCATGATGCTTCCTCAAACAAGAAAACCGCGACCTCCAACCTGGTCTCTTTCGATGATGTTGGAGAGATTAATGCGAGATCCCCGATCTCTCCAGATGTGCATGCGTCCAGAATCACTACTCAGACTAAACTTGCTCTCATCCTAAAAGAGTACTCAAGCCCCATTGATTGTCTTTCCAGTTCTGATGGTCCCAGTACCAGAGAAAACGCCTTCTTCTATGAGCAGGTGTTAAAGGTACACACAATACAGGTCGTCTTGCAAACAGACCACGACTGTGCAGTCTCCAGACCGAGGTAAAACGAGATATTGATTATACAATCGTATATGCCGTATGTCTAGCGATTTCTCCCGCTGTCTACCATCTGTTCCTTCTATCCTGCAGGGTAATATACCAGTCGTCCACTAACGTGGTTGCTCCTTGACGACCACTGCTGAACCGTCGGACAGCTTTTCCTGTAATTTGAAATTCTCGCCTAAGTCGTGAAATGATACTGTGAGTAATCCCGGACTGGTCACACTTCGACCTGCCTCTGTCTTTCCAATGATGGTACCCCGGGTAAAATCAATGAGATGTCTAACAGATTGATTGTTCAACATTTCACGCTGAAGCAGCAACTCGAAGTCGTTTAAACTGATAAACCCCGTGCAATTGCGTTCCTAGAAATTTCGAGCTTACACCAATGGCGTGCTATATCCCGTTGTGACACTCCCGAGCTACATATCTGCCCATTTATTACCGTACCTCATCCTGGTTAATCACCTGATTGGCCTTTCAGTTCTCTCTGCGACTTCATTCAGCTGATGCGCTAATTTTTTCGACTTCTTCCTTAATTCTTGCACATCAGTGTAATAATTGTGTGTGTGTGAGAGAGAGAGAGGGAAATACAGAGAGAGAGTACGTGTGTTTGTATGTACGTGTGTGTATTTCAACTGAGTTTTATCAAATTCAATTTTAAAGTTAAAAATACAATATTCTAAAATCAAATATTCTGGGAAGGAATTAAAGGAAGATGTAGATTTTTTTTAATAAAATATTTAAACGCTTTTACAAATAGAACTAATTCAAACTTAATTTTCTTTAAGAAAATTTTGAAAGCTTGACTGCTTTTTTAAGTAAACTAATACAAAGAAAACTTATATGCAATAATTAAATTTTGGAATTTTTACCTTATTGATGCATAAAAAAAAAGTTTAACGAATCATAATATTCATTTTTGAATATTATGCAATAGTTATTTTTAATTGAGTAACTTATGAATAATATTCAACTAAAATAAAAATGTGAACTATTACGACTATATAAAAAAGACAAATGTAAAAAGTAACTGCAAATCCTTCTTTAATTCTTCATCTCTTCTTTGTACCATTGTATTAAAAAATTCAAAAATTGTAAAACTGAATTAAGTGTATAGTAAAAAAAATCCAATTTAAGTCATTCTGTAATAAAATCCTTTCCATTATAATAAGTTTAAGATCTTTAGAACTACCTAATAATAGAAAATAGAATAACTCGGTTTTCCATTCACTATCATTTGATCTTTTTTCTTAAATTGGGAATCATTTCATAAATTGCCCTTTATTCAAATTTCTTCATTCGAAAAGGAAATGGATGGTAACTCGTACTCATGTTATTTCTCGCTTTTCATCCTGTTTCAGTAATTTGAACGATTCACAAGGGAGAAATCATTATCAAGTGCATTAGTAGAAAACTTAATTTAATCGGAATAATGTTATGTAAAATTTTACATCGAATTCGATTTATTTATTTAAAAGGGAAAGAAGCGACAATTAATTATTGCTTTTCTTTTTTTAAATTCAAATGTTTTTATGGAAAAAGTTAATTAAATTTACAGTGTACGAGTGATATCAATTTTTTTCTAAATTAAGAAGAAACATTGCAATTTTACGAATATTTTTTATCTATGGTATTTCCGTTTCTCAGATTTAAGATTATGTGACGGAACGTAAGATTTCATCAAACACTCACAGTATTTGTTGAAGACGGTTTTAGTTTAACTTTTATTTTGAACTCAATATACAGATATCGTGATTCAAGACAACTCATTTGCAAAATTTGTTAGAGAGATATTATTGCAACTAAAAACTAATTTATTTCTTTTAATAACTTTTGATTTAACACAATTTCTTAAATACTTTATTATTTGTCTACTGCAGTTAAAATACTATAAATTGCGGAGCAATTATAAAGTTAAATTATGGATTTATTACGCTTAATACGAGTCCTAAACAAAAATACAAAATTTTTTGAATTTCGCGCCTCTTTACCAGATGACAATCTAATTAGTTAAAATTTAAAATAAATTAAAAAAACGAGGATAAGATAAAAAAAATTATTACCAGGTGTATACAATTTTTAAAACTAAAGTAGTACGTAGTAACTTCCAAGTATGGTATTATATACTATTACACCTACATTATACATTATTATTATTTATGTTGTAAATTTTAAGATCATATTCTCTCTTTAGAATGTGCATGTATTCCTCTCCCTTTCTATAAATACCCGCTAAGGTACATTCTATTCCTCTTAACTTCCGAATGGCTGCAGCTATAACCATAACATTGGTGTCTAGGTATAGTAAAATGGCTATTGTGTACTAGATAAAACCACGTATAGTGCCCTTTTGTATAAAACTGAGGAGTTAGCGCTTCTATCTTGAAAAAAGTGAGTTACAAAATTGTTCAGCGTCATCGATTTAGTGCTAAAGGATAACTTATGGACATTAAAAATGAAAATAAAACACTTAAAATGCATATGTTCCCGTTCTTGTTTATCTAAACTATGACGTCACGAAACGAACGAAGGAAGAAAATATCATCTTTCCTCCGAAAATACGAGCGCGCGTCGTGGCACAGTGGTTTCCTTTCGAGGGCATTGGTTCAAACTCCGCTTGATGTATTTTTGTACTCTTTATAAACAAAGTTGACTAAATGCACGTCGGGCAAATTCGTGTTGCATAAATGCATTGACTCAATGTAACTTGCGCTTCGCGCATGAAATTTATGAATGATGCAAATACGAGTATGTACGAAACATCGGACTTCTTCACTTGAGATAGCTATAAAAGAGGTATCTTCTCGGGTTTTTACCTTTAAGCTCATGATCATAGAATAATTTTCTAAAAATGATTATTGTGAGATGGTTCTACTGTACGTTGAATGTGGGTGCAAAGCAAAATCGGCAACGTTTCCCTGAAGTTCTACATCGTTCATGGAAAACCATTCTAAAGGTCGTGCGATATTTAAGAGATATATTGTGCTGACTAGCTGACTTCCATCATACAGGCAAGTTAAGATAAGATATCAAGCGCAACCGGAAGATGTATTATCATACGCTCTCACATATTCGAACAGCAGAACAAGAGAGATAAGTGAAAACTGTGTCCTCTAAAAAATTCGCTCTTAAGAAATCCTAAACAAATTTAATGCTCATCCATACCGGCCAACACTTAATCAGGTATTACTGGACGGAGATGCCGCGAGATGTTACACTTGGTGCGACTTTGTTATGACCAGCTAACATTCTTAGTAATTACAGTGTTGACGTATGAGGCATATATTTCGAGTGATGAAATATATAATAGGCATAACATCCATTACTATGTGCTAGAACATCCTACGTGTTCTGCCAACATTCGACATCAAATACGCTTTTCGATTAATATTTGTTGTGGAATTTATAATAATAAGGTGATCAACCTAGTATTTTACCATGGCACCTTAGCGGGAGCATGATATTTACAAATTCAGCAGGACGTAATACCTGATTTTGTGGAGAACATGCCGTTGTTTCAACTCCGGAATGCATGATTCCAACAAGATGTCGGACCTTCGTATAAGACGTTACAAGTGATGCAATAACTAGTGGAGCCATTTGGGGTACAAATAATCAGATAAGGACGTTTCGAAGAGGGGCCTCCACGTCCACCTGATCTGATTCCAATGGACTTATTCCTGAGCAGATACTTCAAACAGTAGGTGTATGCAGCTCCTCCACCAACACTGCAGGACTTTCGATGACACATTAAGAATGCATGTGCCAAAATATCACTTGCTGTGCTAAAACGTGAGCAACGTGAAGCTCAATCAAGGGTCCATATGTTCATTGCAGCTGGTGGAGAGAAGTTTGAACATCGAAAATAAAGGTTTCTTATAATAACTAGTTGCTTTTTCTCTTTCAAATGTTGTTCTCTGTGTATTCGCAGTATAGTTAATCCCGAAAAAACAAATGCAGATTTTAACCATTCTTTTTTTATCATTAATATCCACAAGGTGTCTTTTTGTACAGCATAGCCAATGTACTATACCTAGACACCACTTTTATGAATATATCCGCAACCGTTCTGGGAAATGGACTTTACCGGGCACCTTGTATATCACTCTTCCTTTCTTAATATATAATGTACATTTAATCAAAATGTAATTCAATTATATTTAATTTAAGTAAGTTTAATGCATAAATAATTGTTCAGTAATTTATAAACATACAGAGTACATGTTATCACAATGGTTGAGTATTAAATTAATTTCTGAAATCTAGATTATAATTTATTTTTTATTTCTTATATTAAGCCTTTCTCACGTTCCTTGTTGTTTTTTAAGTAAATTTCCATTTTTCCTCTTTTCTTGTGAAACAATGATTTTATCTTCAGAAAAATGAATAAAAATCTTTGTGTAAACTTTTCCCATAAATAATCCCTCTATTAACAAACAGATACAGATAATAAGCAATTTTTATTCCATAGAGGAAAAATAAACAGATATGAATTCGAAATAACTGTAGCATATTAAATTTTAAGTCGTAACATTTTAGTTTTCTTTCTATACATTTAGAGAAAAGTGCTTATTTGTTTCTAAATTTTTCATGTTGACTATTTTGTGGCAACTCTAACTATCATAATATATTTAAAACTGACTTGTGCTTATAACATATGGAAGGAGTTTCTTTATCATACAAATAGAATAGATCTTTTTTAAAATATTCGAAGCAACTAAACTTTTAATTAAATAAGGTCGTCTTACATTTCTGAGTTTTTCCTTTATATATTCCTACTAAAAATGTTTAATATATATTATAATTTTGCTTGGCTTTAATATAGAAGAAAATTACATTGTAAAATTTAATCATAAATTTTGTAGAATAATTTGAGGTGAATTATAATTTAATTATTTTCCATAAATATTAACATTTTAAAAGAGATTTCAATCGTCTAAGTTTGGCTATTTTAATAATGAAAAATTTAATTGATAATAATTCATTTTGAATATTGTAAAGAAAATAAAACCGACCCAAGAAATCAACTGTTAGATAAAAGGAGTTAGATGGTCAGAAACATTCTGTTGGAATCATGGAATCAAGTGAATATTATCCATCTCATTTCCTTATTTCGCCTCATTCCATCTTTCTGAGCAATAAGGAATTTTCATATTAAAGCGAAGCTCAAAATTACACATGACGCTATTTGGAAGTTTGGCAAATGTGGTAAGTTTTGTACTCACAACCAAACATGATTTGAAATTACAATATCAGTGATCAATACCCCGTATCATTGCTCTGATGCAAAGCTTTTACAAACAAAAACAGAAAACTTACTCGTCAACTTATTGTGAACAAATTATGAAATTCTTATAAATAAACAATTGTTAGAGTCAAGCATTATAAATAAGTAATTCAATAAAACTTAAAGTTATTTACCTTCAGTGATAAATATTTAAGCAATGTTAAATATTTGCAATGTTTAGGATTACAAGTTTTAAAAATAAGAGTAAATATAAGTGTTTTCAAGTACATTTTACTTTTTTAATTTTGAATTTATTGTGATGGCTTGGTAAGCATTTGGTGTGAGTATCAGAGCTATATATGTAATAAGAGGAAAGTATTATCAAAAAGATATTAGAGAAGCTATAAAACTTTCTGTTTAAAATAAGATTTAATAATCTATTGAATACGCATAACGTTGTCTATATTTTCAAACTTTGGTGAAGTTCGCATTAAAAAATAATAAGATAGTTAATATTAAATATGTAAATGATATTTGGACTTATAACAAGGAAATAAAAGTCATTTTTCTCTAACACATAAGAGTTTAGAAATCTTTTATTTGAAATATAGAAAAAAAAATTGAGAAGTATTAATTTAAGATCAAGAAGTTACACTTATTTGCGATATAGTTGAAATATATAATATACTTTTATCTGTATTAAATTCATGTTACTGTTTCCAATTCTATCAAACCTGTCACTTTTACCAGATTCAATGCACTATATGAATAATCCAAAAAAGCACAGATCCCGAATTGGCAACCTATGCAATACAACCCTATTAGACCCTTTTTAATGTAATCCTGCTTTTAGCAAGATTTGGAGCCATTTTTTTGCCTTAAAAGCATAGATAAAATAGGATTTTGTTATAAATTATCTAGGAGACCGAAATAATTATTTACAGACTTTTTGATCAGCCTCTTTATTTTATTTCGAATTCAAGTAATCAGTTTAGGCAGGAAAGTATAGACAGGCTGCTTTCTTGGATGATCCGACTACTCTTCACCAGTAATAATCATCTATCTTATTCGGAATCCCTACCTGAACTTGTCTGGATTTTCTTCTCTTCTCCAACGGTCAGAACCTCCTAAATTCAGACTTGATGGTCAGAAGACATCTGAATCATGTAGATTTTTCATTCTAATAGCTCAACTAACAAAA
Source organism: Nephila pilipes (assembly GCA_019974015.1). Classification (NCBI taxonomy): domain Eukaryota; kingdom Metazoa; phylum Arthropoda; class Arachnida; order Araneae; family Nephilidae; genus Nephila; species Nephila pilipes. The sequence continues at coordinate 18,089 of BMAW01113454.1, forward strand.
CTTCTAGGTAGTTGTATGCTAAGAGCACAAATCCCACACATTCTTATGTCTACTAGTAAATGGACAGTTTTTCTTCATTACCAAATTCTGTGCCTCGAGTGATGACTTAATGATACTAGTTGTATCCCTTCAAGTATAATTTAGAAACCAGATTTTTAAATGTTTAAACATATTCTTTTTCGATTTTTCTCTCTGTATATGGACGAAAGTCGATGCAATATATATACACAATTATGCATCAATGTGATAAAAAATATAACTGTTAAAATTTTAAATTATATTGGATTACTTGCAACTACTAATCTGAGCCATTTAAAGCGAGGTGTATGTTTATGCTTCATGAAACCCCTTAAAGTCAACTCTTTTTGTATCAAAAGCAGAAGATCCTGTAAAACCTTCGAAATTTAGAAACAGTTACATATAAATTTATATAGCAACACAGATTGCAGTTCAGACTTTTGCTATATTGAAAAGTATGGACTTATAGGTACATTCTTTCTTATAAATAACAAGGAAAATTCAAATCATACATGAAATTATAAGTCATTACCATTTTCATTAATGAAAACAAAATCACATATCCGATATCACACGATTTAGGATTTCGAATTCTTTCCTAACATTTCCAAGCAAATGAAGATAGAGACTTGAACGAAAAATGTATGTAATATATCTTAGTAAAAAATCTCGCATTTATGGTGGTTTAAGTTTTTATTAATTTCCAAGTAGATCACTACTTACTAAACAAAAATACCCGTTATTACAAAAAATTCAACAAATTAAAAGTTTTTGAGTAATTTTAACATTTTAAAAAATTTACTCCATATTGTTGAAGATTATTATAACTTTCAACAATCCTTAAATAAATAACATGAAGAGTTTTACTACCATATACCTAAAAGTTCGTTAGGGGAATCGATTTTTTAAACCGTTAAATTTTCTTTGTAAAAATAATACTTCTCAAAATTGAGTAGGTAAGAGCATAAGTCGTAAGTTTTGCTTAAGTTAGAAAGAAATAATTTAAATCTGTTATTAAAAAAGGAATTAATTCGTAAAAATACTTCCCAAAGATTTAAAAATCTCTTTTTAGCTACATAAAATTTTGTTAAACTTCAAGTACACTTTTCATTAAATGATCCATATAACGAGAAAATGTGCATAATCTAAAATTAAGTATTTATGCAAAAAATACTTTTTAAAATTAATATTATAAATTTCTGTTAAAAATATTTTAACATATATTTTTAAAAAACACTTCTTGAAGATTTGTTCATTCCAAAATATTTGCATAAATTACATCATGGTTTTTCGGCAATGGATGGTGATACGTGTCATATATCTACACATTTTTAAACAATTTGATTATTTTGTAGGATTAAATTTAATTATAAAAAAGAAAAGATGTTTCTTAAAAAAATAAATTAAAAATACTTATGTATTTTCTTGCTAATTATAATAGCCCTATTGCTAATTATATATATATACCAACTCTTTTTACATGGCATATGAGTTCCTTAGAAAACCGTGCAAAAGCAATCGTGCAAAAATATACAGGCCTCATATGGTAAATTTGGGAATATGTTCTACAACTTTAAGAAATCTTGCAAGATGAAACATTCCAAATATTTCCCCAAAACCCATGCAAAAAAAGTAATAATGAAATTCATATTACATATTTATTAAAAACAAAAACAATTCATTTTTATTACAAAAGAAATTTAATTAGTGTACAGTGAAAATTCACTCTATAGGTGCAAATAACATATAAAAATTCAAATTGAATTTAGGAATAAAACTACTAACAACAATAACAAGGCTACTTGTTAACAAGCGTGCAGGTTTATATCGAACTGAATCGAAAATGCTATCATCAGTAGATGTGTCAAATATGTTTAACATAACTGTCGACTTTGATTCAAATGAAGAATTTTGTTCATTATTAATGGCCTCTGTTGGGTGTTTTTTTTTTTTTTTTTGTGACAATGTCTGTTATTAGCTGCTTTTTCATTTGTTTCTCATGTGCTTACATAATTTTTGATATCCTGCTACACAAAACTTAATGCACTCTCCATGACAGAATCGTGAGTAAGACAATGTTGTTCCATACTTGTAGGAAATTTCTAGCCTTCGCAAATTAAATCAGTCGTCAATTGCTGAAATTCACCTTCAACTACGTCATTATCGATTTTAATTATCAAAATGAAAAATGGATACAAATCTGTAAAAAAATATATCATACATGAAAAAAATTGTGATTTTAAGGGTATATTTCTAGTTAATAACATTTTAAAATAATCGCGATGAATTTTCAGTTTGGTTGGAAACCGAAATGCTGAATTCAATTTGATATAAAGCAAAATAAAGAAAAAGGTGATTATAAAATTTGGGTATTACCCGCAACTCCAGAATACAAAGTAAATAATTTATGAAGTAGACAAAGTTACTGAAACATGTGTAGTCACAAGCCGAACGTCTTCTGATTACACTGCCAAAATTAGAATTAAAAGAAATTGGGAGGATTCGAGCTAGAATTAAAAATTTGTGTTAAAAAATATTTTGATAAACCATGCTATTTCAAAATCGTGTAAAAAAGAGTTGCGTATATATATATATATATATATACCCAACAATATGTATGTCGGATATGAACATTTTTCTAACACTTTTGTTACAACATTCCCGTAATTATCTTATCTTAATACATCAGCAATTAAAGTGAACTGAAACTGTTGAATGGGATATATATTTTACTAAAAAAATAACAGTATACTGTAAATAATTGGTGACTTCCCAAACTATCACAGCTAAAGTCTTTCAAGTGATTTTTATTTGATTTGTACTAAACAGCGAACAAGGAAGTTAAATTTCTAAAAAATTAGTATAGCTGCTATGTAACGAATCAAGGTTATGGTAAAATAATACGTTCGCACATTTTTGAAATATTTTGAAATAATTGAAGTATTGTATAACAAAAGTTAAAAGAAACATAATTAAAGAAAAACATCGGAGATATGAGTACAAAGCATTCTTGACATAACGATAGTATGTTTTCTGTAAGTATTATTACATTTAATAGCCATTAATTTGAATAAAATTAAGCCCCGAAATAATTTGAATTTTTTTAAATAAAATAAAAACTGAACACCTTGAAAATAGATAGTTCATTTATATATGTATATTTTCAGGTATAAATATTTTTATAATCTAATCACGCGTTTTCGGATCTCCCAGAAAGCAAAGAGATGGTGCAATCTTTTAAAAATCTTGGTAAAGCCATTTTGCGCGTGTGCACTTAGCTAGCATGACTTGGCCTGGAAAGTGAAAGCCGCTTTAAAAGTAATATGAGTTGGTCATAAATATTAATGTGGTAGCTTAGAATTCAAAATTCGAATTTTCCCTTTCATCCCGAAAGAAGGCAATCGAAAATTTTAACTACCCAATTCAAAACATTAACTATTTTCAAAAGCGGAATTTTCTCAGCATTATGTTACATAATGTTCATTCTTCCGAGTGAAAACATTTTGTGGAAGGTTTCATTTAAAATATGTGAACAATATTATTGTAGATTATATTGAAACCGGGATTTTGTTAACAAGTAGATGGTAAAAGTCCAAGTGCATTTCTTAAATTACATCAACTTTTGAAGAAAGATTTCATAATCAAACTTTTGTCTTTTTTTATAACTGAGCTGTGACAAGTGATTGAAAACGTTTCATGAAAGCAATTGTTTTTATTAATAAAGAAGTATGGATGCTTAAAAAACAATGTTTGAGATTACGCGAATGATCGTTTATTGACATCGCTCTGAGAAGGAACACGGGGGCTATTGCTGACGGACCTCGTAATTTTGAACTTCGGTCAAGTGAGGAGGACAATATCTGAGCTGGTACCTCCCTTTCCAAAATACTTCACCATGCCACGGGAAGACTTGGAACCTTGACCAGATTTCACTCGCATTAATCCCGCTACTCAGCGGATCTTGTAGTAGCATCAGGGCTCTAATCCCCGACTCGATGAATACAATTCAGGGTGCGAATCGGTGACTGTGACCACTAGACTACCTCAACCACATGTCGAAGAAAATAACTTAAAATGAAAGAATTTCGTTATTTCGGAAACATTTACTTTAGATTAATAAGGATTACGAACCAATCTTCTGAGTCAATAGTACGTATAGAAATCCAGCAATTTTCCTCCTTAATTAACAAAATAGAAAGATCGAAAAAATTATTATATAAAGTAAAAAAAAGTTTAGTTTTCGACAGGCTTGTTATCATATTTCATGCTGAAAAAACGAAATATTTCACAAATCATATTTTATCAATGATATTATTCATCCTTTACAATGCTGAAGTAGCCGAATGGTGATATTCGTGAGCCCTGTCATAGCCGGTTTTGTTTCTGTCTAGCTGTGGGTTCGGATCCTGTTGTCGTTAAAGATCCATTGTGTAGCGGGTTTGATGCGATCTAAATCTGTCAAGGCTCCAAGTCCTCCAGTTGAAATAGTGTGTTAGTTTGGAGAATGAGCACCAGCTTAGTGTCATCTTTAACACTCGACTGAGGTCTGTCACCAATAGGCTTCGAGGGACTTCTAAGTTCAACGTTAATGAACAATCCATCATTCAACGTTAATTTCCTAGTTTCCTAAGTCCCTTACCATAGTAGTGTTTATCCAAGGTAAATATTGTTTGAATTACTAATTGAATGTTCATAAAATTGATGAATTAATTGTTAATAAGGGAATAACTTACTTAGTCAATTTTTAAGCTAGTATTTAAAGAAAAGAAATTGAACATTTATACAAAGAAATCACGTTATTTCTTTCGAATTTAGGGGGTTCATTTTGAATTACCCTAATTCAAATTCTTCTTCGTCATCGTGATTTTATCCTCTGTCTGCATCGTGAGCTCAATCCTTACAAATGGTGCAAAATAACCACTTATGTATAGTTATCAGGTAAAACAATTGTTTGTGATGCATGCATGATTTACCGCCAAATTCATTGAGGGTCGAAAACAACTTGTCTTCTGTCTCCTCTTCAAAAGAATTCTCTGTAATCTTTCTTTTTTACCCTTATTCCCTTACGACTCATCTTGCTTTCTGATCTCTTGACATTCCTTACTCTTTTAGTTTCACTTTCTTTCAAAAAATGTTCACTCTTTTTAAACTTAGTTAATTCATTTTATAATTTGAATTTGTAGGAGGATTGATTTATTGATTGTATGTAAGAAGAATTGCAGGGCTATTGGAAACGGACCTCATGAGTTTTACCCTCGGTAAAGTGACAAGAACAACTCCAGAACAGGAATATCTCTCTCAAAACTTCCACCAAGCCAAAAGGAGAACTTGGAACCTCAATAGATTAAACGTGCATCGGCTCTCTTCTGCGCGGGTCACATTTGTAAGAGGATGTCAAAATGCTGAAACCTGATTCAGTTGATTTTTTTTTTCGCACGCCTAAATGATAAAATAAATCCTGAACGAGTTGGTAGAGTTTGTCAATCCAGGTGGCAGAGAATAATATTGAGTGCCTTCTGGCCTTATTTCATCATTGAGTACACAGTTTTGTTCCACATGACTAGTCACATTAAATACAGCTTTAATTGAAATACATGCGGAGACAGCGGCAAATCGTATAAGAATACTACCAAACATCGTGTCACTTGCCTTAAATATAGAGCGAAGAAAGAGCTATGAAGCTGATGTAACGAATGAATTCCAAATAAAGTTCTTTTTTTTAACTTTTTGAAAAAATCCTGTATTTGTAATAAAGCGTCTTTCTCAAATGGAAGCTGACACTCACTATTTGGCATGGATGATTTGTTCAATTTCATATGTTGTGTGTGTGGAGGCAGACAGCAGCACCTGCTGAAGAAAAAACTTGAAGGGGATCGATCTCTATTTTACCTTACTTTCACCTATTTATATGTGTGTGTGTGTGTGTGTGTGTGTGTGTGTGTGTGTAATGTGTGTGTGTGTGTGTGTGTGTGATGACAGTATTGGCCAGTATTATTGGCTGTGTGTGGTAATGTGTGATGACATTATTGTGTGTGTGTGTGTGTGTGTGTGTGTGTGTGTGTGTAATGAAAGCTATTTTCAGTTTTTGATAAGACTGCTCCAATGGAGAAAGTATTTAAACTCTGATTACTAAAAAAAGACTTCAAAGACTGAATTAAAGATAAATAAAATAAAATTTAAAACAGTTTAATATTATTTCTACACTAAAAGCTCAACAAACTGGATATAATGTCTTAAAAAATTAAGTGTTATATCGTTTTTGTACTGATTTCCTTATTGGCAGATTACTTTGAGATTCTCTCAATCCTAAAAACATTTCACGAATAAATAGATTTTCTCTTTCTGATCATCACCGTAACTACGTTCTGCCACATCTCCTAGTTTGTTCTAAGTAGGTGATTTCTCTTTGAGGTAATTCAAGATATTTGCATAGAAAGACGAAGTGGGCTATTGAGCCAGAAGAAGAAAACGTGAATAAAGCTTTCTCTCACTTCCATGGAGTGCACTGACGTGGCAAGAAACCCGTCGTTTTTTAAAGAGATCTCATACATTCACGGACAACAAATAAGTTGAAAGTGAAAAGTCATATCCCTCTAAAAATATCAAGCATAAGGATAGGACATGAATAATTATGCTATCTATAACGTATTGGATTAGATAAATATTTAGTTTGAAAATAATATGAAAATGCATTCTTTAAATTTTTATTTTTTGACATATATAGAAAATGCATTCTTTAAATTTTTATTTTTTGACATATATAGAAAATGCATTCTTTAAATATTTATTTTTTGACATATACAGAAAATGGTATTTTGATAATTTTATAATAAATAAGAAACTCGTGTATTCTATGTAAGCAATTATTTTAAATAAAAAGGGATTTATAAAATGGCAAGTTATCGAGATTCAGAGGAATAATTAGTTAATAATGCTAAATAATGCCAGACACAAGTTCGCTTATGCACACAAAAAATATATTTATTATTTATACTTCGGTTACAAAATGATATATTAAGGACGGAGAAAAGTAATGAAATTATAATGAACTCTATTATACGATATAGGCAAAAGCCTCACGAGCTTTTAATCTGTCAGTAATTTAAAATATGTAGAATGTAGTTGAAAAAAAATCATCGACAATCGCAATTCATCAGAATCTATTCCTCTTACTTTTAGAACACTATGAAATAAATTTGTGAATAGATGTTGGATTATTGGAAACACTGTAAATCTATCATTTGGATTAACGCTATGTAATTGACATTCTTCCCTAGAATACTTACAAATATTTTGAAATATTTCGCAATTTCTTAATATTTTGAAATAAACAACTCTTTTTGAGTCGTCAAAAATTTATCGTCGAACACGGCATTTTGCATACAATCAACAATGTTGTTAAACATAGCAGGATGAGTGTACGAATAAACCCCCACAGTAATTGTAAATTATGTAACGAAATTTTTCTGTTTTGTCTTCTAAACTTACATAGAGTGTAATTATGCTTTTAAATATTTGTGTTCAGAGATATGTAGCATTAAATTTGAAATGAATATAACAATTTTTAAACATTGTAGAGCAAACATTTGAACTATTCAATTACCCTCACATTCATTTTGGTCATAATCGATTTATGGATAGTCCTCGATTAACATGTCGTAAGAAATAGAGACAGAAGATATAACATGTAGCAATGGTGTAAAATATGCTTGTTCTATTCAAATCGCATATAATTTTCCTTTATAATTTTTTAATATCATGCGTATGCAATGTTCCATATGAACAGAAAAAAATACAATGCGCATTATCATCAATGTACATAGCTTGCCAATTTTGACCTTAAAAATTAGCAGGATCTATGGGCAATAAAAGAGCGATAATGTTTCCTTTGCCGAGAAACTTATTGCTGGCAAACACATCTCCAAATCTTGATCTGATTTTATAATCACTGAGAGCTAATCTCGTCATAGTAACCGTGTCCAAGTTTCATTTAAAAATGCGTAGAAACGTTTTGACTTCTATCAGCAATTGTATTTGTATACTGCTGTTTGTAGAAAATGCAACACCATGAAAGAATCTTCAGAATCAAATGAAATTTAATGAAGAAACGACTTGTACTGATACAAATAAATGATGAAATTTTCAAAAAAAAAGAAACAAATTAAGCGTCCGAAATCAGTATTTGGTGCAGCCACCATGCGCTGCAATAAGTGCTGCTATATGACGTGGCATGGAGTCAAACAGATGTTGAATATCTGCTTGAGGAAGAGAATTCCATATCGCTTGTATGCGCAACCAAAGTTCGTCTTTGGAAACTGCAGGACGCGGATCACGAGCGAGACGCCGACCAACCATATCCCACACGTGCTCAATAGGCGACATATCCGGTGAATAAGCAGGCCAAGGAAGAAGTTGCATGCGTTGTGCTGAACAGAAGTCTCGAACAGTCCGCGCAACATGTGGGCGTGCATTATCCTGCTGAAAGATAGCTCCAGGGATGCCTTGAAGGAAAGGAACGACTTCGGGCTGTAGCACTTTACGGACGTACCTGTTGCTATTGAGATTACCCTCAATTCGTATCAAATTGGATCGTCCATGATACGAAATCGCACCCCAGACCATAACTCCGGGTGTTCGACCACTATGTCGTTCAATAATACACTCAGGAAGGCAGCGTTGACCGGCATAACGTCTAACACGAACACGGCCATCATGGGTCCACAAATTGAAGCGTGATTCATCTGAAAAGACAACTTGGTGCCAATCAGCTCGCCTGTCTCTGTGCTCAAGAGCCCACTGCCGACGCAGCCGTCGATGATTCGCCGTGAGGGGAATCCTGTATAAAGGCACCCTTGCACGCAATCCACGGCGCAGCAGACGACGACGAATTGACGAAGCCGACAATTGTACACCTGTAGCAGTAGACCAACGTGCTGCCAGCTGCCTGGAGGAAGCTGTGCGATCATTCACCGCCATGCGGAGCAGGTGTCGATCATCGCGCTCTGACGTCACCTTCTGTCGTCCAGTGCCTGTTTTTCGAGTTGTTCGGTGCTCGTCGGTCCACTGCTTCCAAACTCGCATCACTGTGGAACTGTTCCGCTGCATACGAGCTGCTATTGCGCGATAGGAAAATCCTCCTTCTCGAAGGCCGATTATCCTCCCTCGTTCAAACTCCGTAAGTTGCTTGAATTTCTTATTCTTCCGTCGTGGAGGCATACTCAGGTCTCACTAAACGTTTGCCACTAACAAATAATCATAGACTTTTTTCAACGTCCCGCTACAGCACTTTATTTATACGCTTTCAGCATCAATTCAGAGGGCGCTGTGCGCGCCGCGCACGCGCGATGGCTCTGAAACTTTATTAATTTGCATAATATCCTATAATTGACATTTGCTGCGAATTTCATTTGATTCTGATGATTCCTTCATGGTGTTGCATTTTCTACAAACAGCAGTTTATATAAGCCATTAATCTAACTATTTTCATATCTGATTCAAATTTAATGTGTATCGATATATCTCCACTTCGGTTACATTTGCATAGGATCGCTGACAGAAAAATTCTGAGTGAGACCAAAAATGTGCAAACATTTATTTTAAAATATTATGTTTGTTTTGTATTGGGATATATATGTCAATAAACTTAAATAGTTTATAAGGCATAACTCGTATAAACTTTTACATCTTTTAGTGTGCTCGCCATAGTTAGCATCTATATACCATTTTTAATTAAAGAAATATGTCTTAAATTACAATTTTTAAAATTGAAAGACTCTTTGTAAAATCACCATTATAGACATAATTCGAAACCAAACCTCATATCTTACGAATATGTAAAGTAAATAATTGATTGAACTTGGTATAGTGACGCTCTTTAATCTAGCACTCAGTCATCTTCATCTCAAATCGCGTAAAATCATCAGAACGAGCGATTGTTCAAACGCCTTTTCGTTTGCTACGAAAATAGAGCTCAAATTTTGCATAGTATACATATTTATATTTTTAATTTACAGACGATGTTCCCAATTAGCAGCTAGTAAAGAAAATTCATTTCTTGCCTTTAACATTCGAATTCTTAACGATGTCCAAGTTATTAAAAGTTTGAAAGGAGTTTGTGAGTAAAAAGTATTCCTCACACATCAAAAACTTTGCGTTTTTCACACAATACCACCTTTTTTCAAAGTCTCGTTTTTTCCAGCATCTATGAGGTTGAGATCATCAAACGTTCCAGCCAAGTTTTTAAAAAATAATCTAGCAATCAATGAATTTCTTTTCATTTGACGCATTTGTGTTTGTATCTTTCATTTAATACCTTATCTTCCCCTTAACATCCGAAGTGCATTTTTTTAATCTTTCCCCCCCCCCTTATCGAGATTGATCTCATGAAGCTTCACCGAATGATTTTCTGTGTGATGTATCTTCTAATACATTTTTTCCCTGTATGGAAGATATGTCGAGCTCTGAAAATTTTTTCCAAGATATTTACCAGCTTTCAACATAATTGACGTCCCATATCTCTTCAAATTATTAAAAGGTGAAGAATAATTTGAAGCTAAATAAGGACCAATCTCTATTTGTTGATTATAATAGTAAACAATGCAATGGTTCGTATATAATCTTAGTATAAGTTTTTACATGAGTGACTAAGAGATTTATATACAAAATTAAAACTCATTTGTAAGCTGTTTTATAAAGTTTTCCTTCAAAATGATAGTACAAGTTTTGTCTGATAGAAATTTAATAAACATGCCGCTACTTGTTACAAGGTTCATTCAGTATTTTCATAATAGATCACTGGTTTCTTTTCTTAAATTTGTTAGAAAAATATATAATTTAACAAAGAGGAGAGTACACACACACGCACATACCATAGTTTAATATACTTCTTATACACTTTAAAACGAATTGCTTTAATTTCTATGATAGAAAAATGTATTATCAAAAGAACATTACTTTTAAGGAGAGTTTTGAGCGCTTATGATAAAATTAAGAATTCGTTCAAATAATATAATTTTTTATTCATGAAATTACGAAACAAAACTAACACAAAACATATTTAATGCCTATTTTAGCATAACTGCCTTCTATTTAAATGATCAGAGATCCGGTATTTTGAACGTAAAATGTTACGGGAAAGTAAATTTAGTAAAATTTTACAGATATACGTTAATCAACATTCTCCTCCTAAAATAGCCATTTAATTTTCGTATTATGTATGTAAGCTAGATACATTGTTTCGAAAAACTAGAAGTTTAATACTCTAAATTTAAAAGAATTTTAATAAAAGTATATTTATCGTAATGCAAACTAAGCATAAAAGTTTTTTTTTATCGCAATCTGTCTAAATGCAACCATTTTTAAAAATCTAATATTGAAGTAATAAAAATAATAAAAATGCGCTATTTCAAATAAAACTAATTTTCAATCCTTGGAATATTGCTATCGAATACATTTCTAATCACTATTTTCCTAGCATTTACAAATTTCTATCCAGGAATTCTTGCATTGACACACATACACATTAAACGAAATTACATATGCTAAATACATAAAAATATCTAAGCATTTACTTCATGCATAATAGATCAATATTAATTACTATTCACTCCGGGTGCATATTAAATACAATTAGTTAAAATGTCTCATATATTTCAGAATTTTAAATCAGTGTTTAGTTATGAAAATGTATCAAGCAGTAATTAAGCACGTATTCATTAATAACGCAAATTTGCGTTGTGTACAGTATCGAACACAGTAGTCGCTCTCACTACACGGGTTGTTAAATATGTTCCAGTATATTAAAGTACTCTTTCATTTCAATAAACTGGAATTTAGAGAGAACTTTGGTTGATTTTTAATTAGAGAACCTCTACATTTATGAATTATTCTCTCACATCTAGAAACATAAATAATAAATTTTAGATAAGCTGAATTTATTGAAATCTGATGAACGCGCGATTACTTTCAATAAACAATGAATTCTAACAATAAACATTTTGTATTATGGAGACAGGAGATCTTAAAAATAAAAAATCTGCTTGTTAGGAGATCTTCACTACCATTCATCTAATTTTTCTATGTATTTCTTTCATATACAACATTGTTTTGAAACTATTCATAACTGAGCCATTAAAATTATTTTCTATATTTGCATACTTATGATATTGCCCTTATTTCCTTAAAATTTGAAGAAAAAAAATTAGTCATGCTTAAAATAAAATTCATATATGACCCTCGAATTTCTAAATGTTCTTCAAGCAAAAAAATTAAAACCTTTTTAGTAAAACTTTTTCTAGGAAACAAACGTTCCTAAATACCTTTTGATTCTAATTTTTTTAAAAAAATTATCAAAAAACATATTTCTTTTATTTTAAAATGAAGAATGAAACTTTGGCTTGTTACGGCATACAAGTAAAAATTTAACCAAATGCAACAAAAGATTTAATTGAATAAAAAGTAATTTTTTTTACAAAAAAAAGTTCATTTCGAAACAATGAATGCAATACCAGGATGTAAATATAGGACTTTTTGTATAGAAAATACACATTTATTGCATGGAAATGAAAAAAAAATTATTTGAAGTCTTACGCATCTCTAGCTGCATATTTTTCTCATCTCTTTGACAATTTGTGGATGCCACGCCAAGAAGACTGTTCCTCTTATGAGGCAAACCAATCATACAGCTATTTTTGCACATTTTCGTAAGATGTGAAGCACTGCTTTGCAAGTGCGTGTCCCATCGATTCAAATGAATGAAAATTAGAGGGAGCCAAGTCTAGTTAGTAAACTGCCCGTGAAAATATTTCCCAATTTAACGCCTCAATTGTTTCCTTCACTGTTTTTGTTGTGTATGATGGTACATTATCATAAAGCAAAATCACTTTGTGTTACCTTTTCTGATATTCTGGTTATTTTCGAAGCAAAGCTTGATTCACATTGATCATTTGTTGTTGATAAAGTTCAGGATTAACGGTTTCACCAGGTCATAATAGATCACACTCTTCTGATTTTACCAAAAACAAAACATTGTCGTCCGTCCACAGAAATTTGGCCTTGCAGTCGATGTCGATGGTTCGCTTGGAGTTACTCATAATTTTTTATGCTTAGGATTCCCTAAATATATCCACGTTTCATCTCCAGTCACAATTCGACGGTGAAATGACTTCCTTCGTAACTGACAAACAGCATTTTGCCAGCGGCTTTACGGTTTTCCTGCTGTCATTCGTTCAGTTCGTGTTTAATAATTTGAGATAATTAGGGTAAAATGAAATATTTGGTTTAAAATCCTCAGTTTTACCTAAAATAATTAGATCATCTATGTAACGAAAAAGAAAGTAAGAATCATTGTTAATCTGTTTTATACATATATATAAAACAGAATATATATATATATAGGTTCCCTTACATAATTTATAGAAATTCTTGTATTTACTCGACAAACTAAAAATATTTCAGCATTTAATGTCAGAAAAACTCAAATTCTAGTAAGAGAGGTAAATAGGCTAATTTGTAATACTAAAAATTCAATATGTATCGGCAAATACTAATTTTATTTACTTTCATATACTTGGACTGTCAATGTAATTATATGCTTGAGAAATCACAAACAATTAAACCAAAATATTTATAAAATGCCTTGTTAATTGAAAATCTAATATGAATCAATTATATTAATTAAGTATATTTTTTCGGTATTTTTAACTAATGCGTTTCATGCTCAAATCAGTTTTTATTTAACACAAAAGAAATAGTATTTTATTCCTAATTCTTCAGTTAATTTGAGAAATGTACTAAAAATTAACCAAAAATGCTATTTTTTTCCAATTTTAAGCGTCCGATAAAAATACAGTATACAAAGAATTTTTAGTTCCGGTGCGTATTTTTTATTTTATAGTTTCCCTATTAATACTTTTTCTTATTTTCATAAATTGTTACATTACAAACTATAAATCTGTTTGCATTTCTGGATCATTTTCTGATTTCGATAATTTAAATATGAATTTCCGAAGACACTTTCAAGAAACATCATTATACACTCATGGACAAAAAAAATTAGCGCAACAAGAAATAATTGTGGGATCGTAACGAAACTTGGCATGAAGGTACATGTCGGGGAGATATGCAAATGATTAGAAATACAGCGTGATTGCGCATTACGTATAGCCGGTAGAGGGCGTTTAACGTATTCCTCCGTGGAGTATAAAACAGGTAACCAAATTTGTTTGAGTGTGTTGAATCGTTTACAATGGAAGAGCTGAGGTAGACATGCCATTACGCCGTTTTCGAAGACAATATGAGCAGCTGTCGCAGTTTGAGAGGGAGAGAATCATCGGCATGATGGAAGCTAGGTGGTCAGCTAGGCGAGTAGATCGTCAATTAGGACGCACTGATTGTGTTGTGAGGATGCGTTGGGACCAGTGGATCCGAGAGATGTCATTTACACGAAGACCAGGCTCAGGACGTCCTCGACAGACCAGTCGTCGAGAAGACCACCACATCGTAAGCAGTACAAACAACTGCTTCATCGGCCGCCATCCAGGCACAGGTAGCACCTTCACTAGGGCCCCCTGTGTCTTCTCGAACCATACGAAGGCGCCTGGCTGAAGGACATTTGGGATCGCGGCTCCCATTACGTGTGCTGTCCTTGACGCCCACCCATCGACGCCTCCGTTTGGAGTGGTGTCTCTCACGAGGAAACTGGACTGCAGCGGAATAGAACCAGGTCGTCTTTAGAGACAAATCCAGATTCGATCTCAGCAGTGATGACAATCGTGTTCGTGTGTGGAGACCCCGTGGTGAACGCCTCAATCCAGCCTTTGCTTTACAGTGACACACCGCTCCCACAGCTGGTGTGATAGTATGGGGTGCCATTACCTACAATACATGGTCACTCCTAGTATTGATCCGTGGCACCATGACAGCCCAACGGTATGTCCATGACATCCTGCAAACACATGTGTTGCCACTCATGCAAAGGCTCCCAGAAGCCATTTTTCAACAAGACAATACTCAGTCTCACTCGGCAAGGGTGTCACAAGACTGTCTCCGCACTGTTACTACCCTTCCTTGGCCTGCCCGATCCCCAGATTTGTCTCCAATCGAGCATATCTGGGATCATTTGGGACGGCGAGTTGGGCATCCCACGAGTTTGAACGAACTAGAGGCAAAGTTACAGCAAATATGGAACGAAATGTCTCAAGACATCATACAGAACTTGTATGCCTCAATGCCCGATCGTATCGCATCGTGCATTCGCGCTACGGGAGGTTCAACAGGGTATTAAATCCTCCGTTCTTTTGCCATTTTCTCTGAAATAAATGATGCTTTTTCTTTGATTTTCTAATCATTTACTTATATTAAAGTAGTCATTACGAATGTAAAATTTTGTTTTATTTTGACTACTCCTTCTTGGTGCGCTAATTTTTTTGTCCATGAGTGTATATCATAAGCCTATATCTGTAGACAATCACAAAATTTGTCTGTATAATTTTGTCTCTATTTGTCTCATTAATAAAAAAGTTTTCTTCATCGTCTAAATGCAAAATTGATTCAGGTTTATACAATGTGTAAGATTATTTATATCAAATAAAAAAAGGGGCTTTTCTCTTCCTTTTTCAAAAGTTTCAAATACTTGTGCCTTGTACCATTCAAATTCAATTCCTCTAAAATTCTAGACCTTATTTTATGCAATTGTGTGTGTAATATGAAGCTATAAGACTTTAGTTAGTCAATATCCATTTTCTTCTATGTCAACTTCCTCAAAGATTCATGTTTGAAATGATATTTCACCCAACGTTTATTAAACCTGAGCCGAAAACTCCTATTACTTTCGCAGCATTTTGTGTCTTCCGTTAAGAATTATGTCCACAGTCTTTATGCTAACTCAATTGATCTAAAAAGAGACAATGTGACTCCTTCTACACGCAGAATCTTTTTGAATGTTTCAAAAATATTTGACTTCAGTTCATTGCATCATTCATTTCTGATGTATTTACTTAAAATGAATTATTTTTAAGATAAATAAATTACAATAAATTAACTAGTGAATAATAAGTGGAAATGATTCACTTTCAAGTATAAAATATAATTATATTTGTTCTCAAAGAGATCTTGAAAGATTATTTGGATTTCGGTTGTATGTTAATGTTTTCCTCTTTACGTTGAATTGTTCCTTTTCATAAAAATCTATTCCATCAAATCTTCCTTTTATCCAAAACCTTACTCACTTCTTGGAATTTCTTATTAAAATACATAAAGATCTGAAAAGAAATGCATTTTCTACCTTACAAATAACCGCTTCTTGAAAGTAGTCGATAAGAGAGATTAATGTTGTTATTCGCACAACGTTTGGAAAAAAAATATCACAAACCATAATACATGTTACTCAAATATAACTTGGAGTATGATGACATTATATTTAGTACAGATTGCAGAGTTTTTTCGCCAAAATTAAGTTTCAAGCTAGGTTGTTGAATAATTTGTTTTATAAGTTAGCAGAATTATTTAGAACCACAATTCGTTCTAAAGATTACTTATACATTTCAAAATTTTAACTCGTAAATAAGTTTAATATTTGAAACAGTAGATGAAGAAGAAAATTCAATTGAAAATATCTAGTAATCAAGGAAATAAGTAAAAATTTCTGTTAGAATTGTTTTATACTAAATTCTTTATAATGATATTTGTTACTATCATTTGCTCTTTTTTCTCAAATCGTGAATAATGCAAAAAGATTTTTCTTTAGTCAACTAATTCAAACTTGAAAATAAATTTTAAGTATATAATTTGATGCATAACTCATCTAATTTCTTGTTTTTACTTTTTGTAGTTAAAAAGCTAACTTTGGTAAAATTGGTAAAAGTATAACGTGAAAATATTTTCAAAAAAATTAATACATTAAAATGCAATGTTCTGCGCATTACATCTGAAAAATATTAAGTTGGTGAAGACATATGTATTTTAGAACAATTTACCTCTGCAAATAATTTTCTTCAAATGAAACATTGCGCGGAAATTATAAAATTAATGCTATTAAGGAGATGTTTCACTTTTCGTGATTTTCAGATTACATTTTTTTTTTTTTTTTTTCAAAATTATTTATCAAAATATTTTTAAACATTAGTACGAGCCTATAATGTATATACCTCATATGAAATGAATTGCCAAAATTCATGGGTTACCCTCTAATATCGTGGGATATCTCCTTCAGACCCACGTGCTGCAACTCGAAGTAGCATTAATTCGACAAATAGTCGGAATTCCTAAAAAATATTCAGCTTCTACAGATTACTACAATTGCGAAGGTGTTGCAATATCTTCTCCATAAACTGACCTTTTGTGATCATACCCCACATATAGTTATTTGATGAGATTCATGCCTGATGTTCAAGATGGTCAGTATGTCCAGAAATTGTTCATTATGTTCAAGCCAATTGCTAGAATTGACCAGTTCTTCGAGCCAATCGCGAAAGATTTTGACCCTGTGATATAGTGCAGGGTTATCCTGGAAAATTATATCGTTTTGGGGGTACTTGAAGTCGGTTAATACTCATTGCTACAAATGGTATCGAAGTAGCTTAAATATAACCATTTCCAATCTATTTTTTGATTGGCTTCCATTCTTCGTGGAATCCATGACTTCGTGGGATCTGTGTGTCCTACTTAAACCCTACTATCAGTTCTTATCAACTGATATCGTAACTCAATTGAACAAGAAATATTTTTTTCAATAATTTAAAGTTCAATAGATATGTTCACAAACCCAACAGACGCACTGCAGCAGATAGCATGTTAGTACAGACACTTGAATTGTCTTTTGCAGCTATATCCCATAAACACTAAATTTCGCTGTAATGTCTTTGAGAAAACTTTGTTGTACATCCAACATTGATTATGGCTGTTATTTGACTAGTAGTATAACACAGCACAGTTATTACTAGCAGTATAACTCTAACTACTTTACTCTGGCGTAAATGGTTTAGATCAGAAAGCAGATATGGTCAACCACTGCGGATTTTTTTTTTTTTTTCTTTTATGGGAAGTAACGCTTAAAATTGTATATTCTCGGCACACTCTAGACCCAAAGGATTGTAGAAGGCTGAATTCCCTAACAATTTCTGAAATGGAATACCATATCGTACGCTTAGCTCCAACTAGCGTTTCGTGTTCATAGTCTGTCAATTCTGCTCGGACGACAATATTCACGTATGAAAAATTTTTAATCACTTGAGTACAAATGACCATGCCCATTTTGATATTTTTTACACGACGTTACTTCCATCTTGATATTTGCATATTGCTATCCCATAACTTTGGATATTTTTATTTATATTACAAAACATTTCTTAAATATATATTCAAAAGATTTTACAAAATAGATGGTTTTGATAAGAATGTTATTATTTTTTAAAAAATTATGAAATTACAAATTATAGTAATGATAAAGAGATTTATTATATTTATTTTTATGTCTTTCAAGTTTCGTTTAAATTCAATAAATATAGAAGAATTAATTAATATTATCGTGTTTCATTTTACAAAATTAAAAACTAATGGTTCTGTGTTTTATGAGAAAAATTTAAATGTCTTATTAATCTTATTTTAAAAGAAAATTATAATTTTATAATGATATGAAAAAAGTAATCAAATTAAGAGTAGACCACAGGATGGATCAATTAGTAATAGTCTTACCAACTTTTATCTACATTTTTATGATTAAAATTTTATAGACAATAATAAATTTAATTTATTTAGGAACATAAATGACCTTATAATTTTTTAAAATAACTTCAACACAGTATTTAAACCAGATTTATAATCTTACAATTCCTATTTAAATCTGATTAAAACTAATATAAATTCTAACAAATTATTTGAATTAGCTTAAAATTTGGTGATAATAGGATTATTTGTAATATCTTTCACAAGAGATAATCCCAATCAATACACTTTCCCAATTAATAAAGTTCTTTTTATAGCAATTTAAGCTCAAACATATTGAGAAAAATGTATCTCATAAATTTCAATTTAGAAATATCAAATTATTAAATATGCCTTTAAAATTTCAAAATGAATTAAATAAATTCTATCTTATATATGCAAAGTCAGATAACCCTATTCACTTTTTAGAAACAAATTTAAAATATAAAAATCATTAAATAAACTAATCTTTTAAATTATAATTTTGATTTTTTAGAAGAAATGCGGTCTTAACTCTTTTTATTTTAAAATGTTCTTTTTAAATAAGATTATTTTTCACTTATTGTTTAATTATATAAATTTTGTTATTTTTTCTTAAATATTTTTTTCTAATTTGAAATCTTTATAATTATCTTCATTATTATATTCATTTTATTTTAATGTCATACGTATTTACTTATTATCACCTTCTATATACATTCATCCTCTATCCTTATTCTATGTGAATCTTCTATGTTCGAAACAGTATTGGAATTTTTTTTCTGACAGCTTTTTCAAGACGCGTGCCGTTTTCTCTTTCACAGTTTCAACGACTCAAAACTTGTTCCTTTTCAGGCAGATTTCATCTTAGAAAACCGATAGAAATCGCATGGCTCAAGATCCGGCGAATAAAGTGGTTGGTCTAACACTGGAATGCTGTACTTGGCTAGAAACCTCTTGACAGACAATGAAGAAAAAGCCGGCGCATTTTCTTGTAGTTAATTCCTACAGTCTCAGCAATCGCCCTAATACTTAACCGACTGTCAAATTGAACCAGATTACCGATTTTTTAAACATTGTCATACATTTTTGACGTGAAAGGGTTACTCGGGCAAGAATCATCTTCAATGTCTTCTCGGCCATCTTAAAAATGCTTAAACCACTCAAAAATAAGTGAACGTGATAAACATTCATTGCCATACTCTTCTTTCAATAAATTATTATTTTCAATAGTGGTTTTTCCAGATTTCTTGTGAGATTTCATAACAATTCATTACTCACTTATCATTTTTCCGATGAAACAAAAAAAATAACTCTAATGTCAACGAATGCTACTGAAATAAGGATTTATTTACAGAAAAGAATAGCATTCGAAATAGTGGGCTTCACACTATACAGCTGTCGATCACTTGTATTGGTGCATTATTACCTCTTCTATAGCAGGGTCAATCTCGTTATTTTATAGCCTCACCTCATTCGAATTTATGAATCTTTAATTTTTTTAAACACTCCATGTCTCGGTTAATAATTTACTTCTAGTTTATTTATAATCTATATTAATTTATAATACATCTACATTAATTTATTAACCTATTATTATCTATATTAATAATTAATCTACATATTAGTTTATTAACCTATTATTATCTGTATTAATAATTAATCTACATATTAGCTTATTAACTTATTATTATCTATATTAATAATTAATTTACATATTAGTTTATTAACCTATTATTATCTATATTGATAACTAAGTTTGTTTCTTAAGGTTGAACAAAGTATTGTTTGGCCTCTCTCTGCAGATAAAGGACCATAATAGGATTCTACAAATATTTGTCTTATTTCAAATAAGAGAAACATTTAATGACTTCGGTAGATGCAAAAAAAAGATATAATTAACCAAATATCTTAGTTCTTGAATTAAAACCAATTAGCATTCTCGGAAAATGTTTTTTTTCTTTCTGCTTCATTGGAATTCGGATTCTGGTTATCGAATGTGTGATTATAAGTATTGTTGACAATCAAAAATAAAAGGACATATATTGTTATAATATTACAAACATTCAAATTTGTACATGATATTCAATATAGTTTGATTGATTAATTATACATAAACATAATTACTACTTAGAAGCACCACGATGGCTATTTCCGACAGACCTTATAATTGTGAGCTTCGATCAGTTGACGAGGATGAAACCTGCACTTCCCTCCCCAAACTCTCACTCGACAGTCAACGGGGAAATTCAGAGCCTCGATAGATTAAACGGGCTTCCTCCCTGCTATACTGCAGGTCTTTAGTGGTATCAGAACTCGAACCCAAAAAACAACGCCGGCCAACCGCCGCCACATATTTAATACAGTGATATCAACACATATTTCATTAATAATACATGTATCATGCATAACTACAGTTTATCAAACAAAGGAAGTATTAAAATATTAGGAAAGCTGTCTCAGTGTTGTTTACTTAAAAGCAATTTCATCACAAACATCGAATATGAAAATGTTTAAGTCCATGGATTCATTATTACGCATTGGAAATGAAGCAAAAATCGAAATGTTGGTTTGCTTTCTGTAAATCTTTTCCAAAGAAGGCGAAGATGGTCTCATCAGCTGGAAAAGTTATGACGAAAAAATTTTTTAGGTGAGAAAGGAGTTATGATCACGAATACGAGTAATGAAGACTTAGACAGGTGTCTATTGAATCATGCTGCTTATTGAAAACAAACCATTTTCGATTCTACGAGCACCATCTGTAGGGGTTTCTGAGGACTTATTGAACATTCATTGCACTTTATCTAGACATCAGTTAATTCTGTCATTAATTGAGAAAGAATTCAAAGATAACACAAGTAAAATAAAACCACGTAAATTTTGTACATTCAGGAATTTTAAAAAACCGAATTGCGAGAAATCAAAATAAAAAAAAAACTTGTTTGGGAAAAATATTTTTAAAATGTAATGTTTTCCGTTATTTTCTTTTCAAAAGCCTGCATCAATTAAGGTGCATTTGTTTTGAAAACGAAATACATCCTTTGCGCAAAGATTTCCTTCATAAGAATGGCAATGCTTCTGAAAAAAATTATGAAAATTAACTATTATAATTAACGTAAAATTTTGCTAATATTGTGAGAGAACTCTCATGAGAGTGTCAGACATGAATGTTTTTTTAATAAAGGACTCTCTTTTTTTAAGAAAAATTAGTATTTCAAAATGGAACAATTTAAAACATAAATTTATTTTGGCATTTAACAATAGAGTTATTTCATAAACATTTACAATTAAAAATGATAATTTAAACAATAAATAAAAATATTTTAATTAGAAAAATTTAGTGACAAAGAGAATTAAGTGTAAAATTCTCTTTAGAATTATTTCTTATCCGATACTTTATAACAATATATTTATGAGCAACACTTAAAAATGTAATACATTTTTGCAATAACAATGAAGAAAACTAGAATCGGGAAAGACAACTTGAGCAGTAAGATCATGCAATATTTCCCTTTTCTTATTTGTAATAGATAATTCGTGGAAAAATTATAATAAAATTTTAATTCTAAGAAAGGTAATGAAAAAAAAAACAATTAATTTAAGGATTGTGTATTTATTTTAAAAGAAGAAATTATCTTCTTTACTGATATTTTTTCCTTACTTCTTAGTCACTATATCCGTCGTCAACAGAAGTTAATTTAGTTAGCAGTAATTTCTTTCAGATTTTATTAAGCCAAACTAGGATATTGTCATTTCATGGGTGTTTTGGTCAAAACTTTCCTGTGAGAAAATTTGAGTTCTCAGATAAAATCTTGAGTGTTTTGATGTACATGTAAAGATTTTTTTTTTTTTACATTTTTAAATATTATTTTAAACTTAAACTGATAATGCACTTTAATTTAGCTTATTTATGTGGAAGCTTTTAAGAAGTTAGCATTGCTCTTACCAAATTTTATTCTTACGCTCAATTATGTGATTGCTTATTAAAATCATGCTCAGAAGCATTACGAAGGCTATTGATAACGGACTTCATAATTTGAACCTCATTCAAGAGACGAGGATGAAATTTGAGCTGGCACTTCCTTTTTCACACTTCCACACCATGCCAACGAGAGGACTTCTGACCTCGACTGATTTAACGTCCATCAGCCCCGCTACATGGCGGTTATTTAGTGGCCTCAGGACTCGAATCCGCGACACGAAAACTTACGACAAATTATAATTTATTTACGCGAAAATTGTTGGATTTGATTTCTTTTTGAAACTATACGCCAGTTAATTTTTTATAAACTAAAGTAGCAGAAATAATTTCATTTTTCAATTTTCAAAAGTGATTAAAATAACTAAGTAAATTAAGCTACTCAGAACAATTGAATGAAACTTTAATGAGTAATAAAATATATAATAATAATAGTAAATTATGGGAGTGTATTTTCTCAAATAATACATTAAATTATTAACATTAGAAAAAGACATAAAGGGAAACTCGATAAGTTTACTTACAGATTCGTGTTGACAAAACTTTGTACAGCAAAGCTTACAATTTCTGATCCAAATGGAGTGTATCAATAATACATACATAGTTACTCCGACAGCGATATAAATATTGTTTCAAATATGACAGGCGTCTTTCAGTAACTTCCAGCTTCAGAAAATATTCGTACTACAGTCACTCTTGAGATCAACAGTTAATACCAGTCACGCAAGTATTGCTGTTGGCGGATTCAGTTTTGAACAATTATCATAAACACTGATGTACAGAAACACATGTTTTAATGATGTTGTAAGTAAATAGTTTATATTTCATTTCATGTCTCCTGCGTTTGTTTTTGACGTGTCACTTGCATCATTACATTCCTACACAAAAAAAATGCTTGTAGTGTACTGTACATATCCTGCAAAAAAAATTTCCATGACTTCTGAATCATTTTATATACACAGAGAAAGAGCACTTTTATTCGTAAACTTATCATAAAATTTATAATCTTGTGAGAAACAAGAATGAAATTTAAATTCAGTAAATTTACTTTAAGTTTGAAATTATTAATAATATTTCAGTATTTTGAGCTTACATATTTTTTTATTTTCATTTTTTCTGAAATTCACTTATATTTTATCTTTTTCATCACATATAAACTTAACTTTCGGCTCAAAATGTTTCAGAATACTTTGAAACATATTACAAATTTTCTGTGTGCCAAATAAAATTCAGATGTTTTAATTTGCACTTATGCTTCCACTAGTAAATGATTAAGATGCGCAATACATTTTCAATTCAGTTTCTTGTCAAATTCAATAAATTGAATGCTTATCAATTTATAAAAGTTTAAATAAGTTTTTTTTTCTTCAATATTTTTATAGTATCATTTTCTTCCATTCCAAGAAAATATTATTTAGAAAAAATTTATTTCAATGACTAATTTTATTTGACTTGTCAAAAATTGAACTATTTAAAATAATCAAAGTGTTTTCAAAAGTCTCGTGATATTTCTTATACATTAATCACCAAATGAATTTTTCTTTAACACATTTAATCTTGTCAAATTCAATTTAAATAACGGTGAAATTTTCAAAACATTTCAAAAATCTTTTTCAAAGCGTGACACATTAGTGATGACACTGAAAAGTAATAAATCATATTTGCGGAACGAAAGAAATTTTTCAGTATAATAAATTATTCATACAAAACTTTCTAACAAGGAGTTAAAAACATATGTTACATATAGTAATAAAAATATATAAATAGCTTGGTCCTTTTTATCGGCATAAGTCTGCTTCTAAACTTTTACTATTTTTTTTTTTTTCCTTCTTACAATTTAAAGAATGCAAAAGTATAATATGAATTCGCATTAATGTAAAAACGTTTTTTATTACTTTGATTGAAAATCAATTTTTATTTAATAATAAAAATATAAGTAAAGATTTTCATAATAACACCAGATTTTAGGCTCGAGATGTCAATGTTAAGTGTCGAGTGCGTGTTAAGTTTCTTCGGCAAGAGCAATTATAGCAGCAGTTTCAATACAACTATAGTACTGATAGACATTGAAAAATATCTACTGAATTATATTTGATAAAAAAAGCTTCAAAAATATCCAAAAGGATACATGAAGTAATACATTGTGAGAGAATTTATAGAGTGAGAAAGACTAATGTACTGCCATTTCCATTTCTGCTCACATCGGAAATGCCCGTGGGGACTCAAATCAGTGGTTGTGCTGTTCGCGATAAATTAATAATGTGGGTTATCACGGAAAAGTTGCATTACACTTGCCTTTCACTATTTCCGTAGATAAACAGTGTCATTCGCTGTAGTACTTTTTCCATCTATTCTGCTAAAAAAATGTACATGTTTGGATTTTTACTTCTCTATTCGCTCAGATGGCTTTGGGTTTAAAGTCAATTCAGCGAATTTTTTCCAAACGGTTATACTTCCCATCAATAAAATTTGGATGAAGCTCAAAAATTGAGTAAGCATATTTTTCGATGATGAAACTTCACAAGTTGATCAGTTTGCGAGTGTTACGATGTCTGAAATTCATTGTAACTTGCTAAGAAATGATATAAACAAACTTTGTTATTCAAGACAGTAGATCTTCTAACTTGTTTTATTTTACGGTACGTGAAGAAGTATATCTTCTTTAAAATCGTTGTATAATAGTTTTAAAATTTCAGATTGATAGCCAAACGTTACGCAATTCCATAGAATCAACAACGTAAAAATAACAAAATGGCGACAGAAAGGTTTAAAAATTCTTATCGTTCGTAAATTCTGTAGGTTATATTTAAAAAATTCTCTTCGAGAATATCTAAAATTTTCGAGAAAGTACGAATAATATCAAAAATCATCATATGATCAAATCAAAAGATTTCATCCCAACTCCTATATGTGGGGGAATGCCCTGAGGATAAACAAAAGCAAAGAGCTTTTAAAATAATAAGTTTAATAGTATTACGCGAAGTTTTAAAGACAAGCCACCATTAATCACCACAACAAAGTATACATGTTGCCAACATTCAAAATATAAATAAATATATATGTAATAATTAAATAAAGTATAATATACTGTTAAATATACATATATATATATATAGAAATGAAAATTTAAATATATATATATATATATATAAAGTTTTCATTTCTATTCTTTTTTAGCATTTTTTTCTTGAAGATGTATTTTGGGCTTTATTGTGTATTTTTCTTTTTAATTTAATTGTTTGATTTAAATTTTTCAGATTTTTTTTCAACTTATATATTTGACTTTAATATCATATTTAATAATATATTTTGTAGATGGGATATAATTTTAGAATAACCCAGCTCAAGATTCTAAAGAATGTTACAACATTCAACATATTTTTCATTTTCCTCTCCATAATAGCTTAAATGAAAATAATAAATTGCGAGAAATCGAATATTTTATCTAATTTTAACATTGAACTACGAAATACGCTTTTGTACAAGAAATAAACTTGCATTTTTATTAATGGAAAATAAATATCCTGTGTAAAACACTGACATAATTTTTTTTATCAGATTATTTAAGGGAACACATTACTCTATACAAGAAGAAAAAAAACGAAAAAAGTATTAATTACCATATTTTTATTGTATAATTCTTTTAAATGTATGGACAAAATTTCAAAGCTGTGGCTGAATTACTTAGCGAGGTTTTTTTTTTTTTTTTTTTTTTTTTTTTTTTTTCATCAGTATTCCAAATCATTTCATTGACCTTCGAAACTTTAAACTGCTTTAAAAAAAAATTTCAGCTTTTATTTTTCATGACGATAATGTATTTAAAATACTAAAGGGTATTTCGTAATCAATATAAGCTTTGAAATTTTTTCTGGTTCTTTTTATAATTTATTTGAAAATTATGTTGATGGAATAAGGATTTATATGAATAGTTAAGTATTTTTAAAAATTCTCGAATATTAGTATATCGGTTTTTTTATTATTTTTCGCAGTGTCTGATAGTAAAAAATTGGTAAAACTACAAAAGCACAAGTACACGCATACTATTACTCATGATTGTGAGAAACACTTCTAAGAAATTGAAAAAAAACATTGCTTGGAAAATATTGAAATTTTTAAAAGTAGTAAAAACTTTAAGATAGTGAAATATTTTTGAAAAAAGTTATAAATGATTAATAAAAGTTATAATTGTTTGTTTTAAAATACTGTTTCTGAAATACATATTTCATCAATATTCAAATATGGAAAATATAGATTTTCTCATGAATACTTAATTTTTAAAAAATTCCTCATAAACTATTGTGCCACTTCAATATTTTGAATATTATATGAAATGCTTCGAAACAAAAAAATTCGTGAAATGTAAGTTTTTTTTATCACTTATTTGTATTAGCTTCAGATAGTTCAAAATATTTGAAAAAAAGTATTTGTTTTTCCAGTAAACAATGATAATCAACACTTATTTCTAAAAAAAACACGAACTAACTTCAGTAAACAGAAAGATTCATTACTTCATTCTGAGTTATTAGAACAACATAAGCCAAATGACAACAAATAAATTTTCCAATAGTTTTGTTTTAAATTACGTTTTATTTACTCATTTTTTTTCCAGAATTTAATTTTAATTTACACCATGATCTCCACTACTAACTGCTAAAGTATCTTTAATATTTGTAAGTGCTTTTTATAAAATTTCAATTACGCTGAACAATATAATGAGAAAAAAATCTTGTCTCATTACCTAAAAAAACCTTAACTTCTGAAACGAAGATGATGTCATAAATTTAAATTCCTGAGTTTTTTGCGTTTGATTTCTGTAATGAGGCAAATGAACTTATAAAATATCAATTAAATGAGGTGTGTGTGTTGTACAGTAAATGGAGTTTTTAATTTAATATAATTTAACTTTTGTCAATTCCAAATTCTTGTACAACATTCGCCATACTACGCCCTTCTTCAAGTTTGCAGATCAGTCTATCAAATGTAAAGGCATCCTGATGATTTCTTGTAGCAGTTATGAACGTGCGATTTCACTTTCATTTGCAAGGAATTTCTGGAAATGCATCTTTCTTCCTTCTTTTTAAGTTGCTTTGGGACTGAAAGTGCACATTTCACGCTTTTGCGTGCCATGACGTCCGCTCTGTTGTCATAGTGTTGATATTTGCATACACATCACCTATCTTGTGAATTGCGTTTTTACTGAATTGAACCCTTTCAAAAAATTTCATGGCTGTATGCTGAAAAAATGCATTGTTAAGTTTTGCACGTTAGTATAAATACATATATACACACACGCATATATATATATATATAGTACACAAATAAAAATTGTTATCGGAAAAGTGAATAAAAATGTATTATTCAAATTTAACAAAAGGAGAAAATTAATTAAAATCCAAAAGAAAGTAGGTGAAATAAAAAAAATAGACAAATATCATAAATCTCAAAAAAGAAATTAGTTATTGAAAAAATGTATAAAACAAATTTTTAAGAAAATAAAAAAATAGGAAAATTATACATTTAAATTTGTAATATGACTTATTCTAAAATTATTGATCAAACTATCCTCAACAACAAAATATATTATTAAAAGGATGGTTAGTAAATCAAAAATACATTTGAAAAAAATTTAAAGCAAAACCAAAAAAAATAAGAAGAAAAAACTACAAACCCAAACAAATTCTTAAGAACAAAAAATAATATAACTATAGAAAACAAATGTTATAAAAACTTAAAAATTAAACTAAAATAAGAAAAGTGTTTTTCATGAACATATCGCTACGTGTAGGAAATCTACAAATATGGTATGCAAAATTCAGTCATCAGTTTCTCATGAACTTTTAAATATATTTTAAACTTCAGAAATAGAAAATATATATAATTATCAGAAAAAGAGACTATTTACTAGCAGGATCTCTATGAGGAAGCCTTTAATTTGTTTATATATATATATATATATATATATATATATATATATAAAAGTCTACAGCTTAGGTTAGAATATGTTAGTATTTGAATGCTGTGGGTGTAGAAATGAACAACAAAAATGAATATCATAATTAAAATATTTAAAAAAACATATAATGGATTGACTTACAATAACCAAGCTGATTTTAAGTTAATGATCTGCAATAAATTCATATAAAAGTTAGATTGCCTTCATATATTAAATATCTATATAATCAAAAGTAAATTGCGAAAAGGAAAAGAAAGTGGAAATTAATTATAAACCCAAAGTTTTAATCAATAGTAACGATAATTTTACATTTTTTGCTGTTATAGTGAGGAAATATGTTTAATAGCGAAAGTGGAATTTGGTATTAAGTAAAATTGTAAATTTTAAAATAAATTTTTGTGATTTTAGTAGTTTCTATTTAAATGTTTATAATAATTTTAACTGAATTTTGTTTTTCCAATGCTCTATACAAATTGATTAATTTGATAAGCAAAGACTAAAAGTCCTGATTTATAGTCATTCAGACCTTTGTGACTATCTAATGTATACTCTGTCTTATCCACGGACACGAAATAACTTTAGCCCAAATAAACAAATAATTTTTAAGACATATAAAACAAAAACAAATATGTATTTTTTACATTTTGTGGGTTACCACACTATTATAAAGAAATTAAATACCATGGTTTTTGTAAATAATAACTCAATACATTCGACTAAATGTTACAAATGTTCTGCTAGTTAAGCTAACAATGAGAGTTTTAGTAGCATCCGAATCAAAATCAGCAAAAGATCTATAAAATACTTCTTTAATATATTATAAAGAGCATTCTTTCTAAGAAAAGATGAAATATACAATTCAAATTAATTTGCAAGAATTACTAAAGATGATTTATTTATAATCTTACGGCTAATTGCACTTTCTTTCATCAATTCTTAAGTAGAAGCTACATGCTTCAGACAGATAAATAAGGATTGGTCTTATTATTGACATCGAGAAGAAATAAAGTTATTTTCTACGAGCCAGTACTGATTTAAATTCAAAATAATATCTTTTAACGCGATTTCTTATGTCATTCTGATTTCTTTGAATTAATCGAATATTTCTCTTACCAAGAAATTAATTCATACATACACACACATATATAAATGTTTCAAAATTCCATGCAATAACTTGGAAAGTATATCGAATACTTCGATTACTTTCTCAAAAAATGTATTATATGAAACACAATCGGAAGGAAATAGAAATGTAAAATGATACTGCAAGAGGCACAAGACAAACAGGTGTGGAAAGCGTTTTAATGAAACAGAGAATTTCTGTAGGGTGGATAGCGAGTTCGCTTCTCGTGTAAACCTATGTGAACTATATGATACTAAGACAGTAGCGGAAGGATAAAATGAGCAAACCTCTAAATTGCGCGTTATGTGAAATTTAAGAAAGAGTTGAGATCTTATTTAAATGTCATTCTCCTCTCAACATCAGACTCTCCTGGTAGGGGGAAATATATGTTAAATCTGATAGGGCTCAAAATTCTAACAATAGCATGGTGTGGAAATAAAGAGAGTTGGATACCAGCTCAGGTGTCATCCTCATTACTTGACCGAGTCTCACAATTATGGAATCCATCACCAATAACTTTCGTAAGGCTTATAAAAGCGACGTTATTAAATTATCAATCAGTCAATATCCCTAGATAGGTTAAGAGGGATTGATTTCATTTACGTCGCAATAGAGCAAGGGATCTCAAAGCTTCGGTCCGAGGGCCAATAACAACCCTCGAACTCCAAAAAATCATGCATGCTACAGTTTATTTTGATTGCATTGAAAAATTAGTAATGTAAATAAATCATTCAATCCAATTAAGAAACACAATAAATAACATGCATAATGAAACCAAACATTTTCACTATAGTTAATGATATGCGATTTATCCTAAAACCTTACAGTAAATGACTTCCACTACATAGCAGGTCTTCAATAGCATTAGGACACGAACGCACGATTAGGTGGAAACAATGCCGTCCGCGAGTTTGCGACCGTAACAACTAATCTCCCTCGACCACTCGTATTGCTCTTAATTTCTCCATTCTTTACAAAATGATACAACTATACCTTTAGCATGGTGCAAATAGTACGTATCACATAGCACACTCATCGGCAATCTCTGTTTTAATTACATGTTTTGTTATCCATGAAGATACCCGTAATAACATATTATGATATCCATGTAGATAAAGTTTTTTAGCTGTAAAACCTATAATTTCCTGTTGTGCATTTAACATTTAATTTTATTTCATTCATTCGCATATTCTAAAAACTTTGATGGTTAAGTAACGCTTACGGATGCAGGAAAAAAAAAAAGGAAAACTACATACAAAATACACACTCAAGTTATATCTGAAATGACTAAATTTTTACATGAGTAATTTAAATTGGCACTAGAATTCCTAAAACAAAAATTTAAATAAATTTATCCTTTAACACAGCCATAAAGTATAATAAATTAACATGCCTTTAACGTGGAAATTATTCTACTTTTTTTCTTCGTTTCAAAAAAAAATTCCCAGAATGTTCTGGAATTATATATCATCTCCGAACAAAATTTACAGTAAGAGAAAAAATACCAAATTATCCCCAAGAAAAGTAAGTAATAATGTTTCGATTCATAATTTTATAGGTGTGGATTTCTTAAATTGTGAATTTTTCTAAAAGTTTCTATTTGAGCATAAAGTTTTCTAGTTTACTTAACTATTTTATTGTAGCTTCAAGCAAACAAAAGAAACACATTTAGAGCTCAAATATCATAAATGGAAAAACATTTATTTCATTTATCCAGTTTCGTGAGAAAATGCTTCCTTCAGTGAGCACAATTTAAAATAAAAGAATAAATATACGTTTAACTAACCTAAAAAGTAAATATAAATTAAGAAAGGACATTAAATATATAAACAAACTCTATTTAAATTTATATGGACGAGACCAGACAAGGTAAATAAGAGGAAACAAAAATCGAAATGATGGTTGGTTGGTTGCTTGAATAAAATTTCTGGTAATGAGTACTCCTCATGAGAATAAAATTTCTGGTACTCCTCATGAAACAATTTGTACTAAACTCAAGAGGATGAACAACTAAAGTTTAGTAGTTAGTAGTTAGACTTTTGTGGTATGCGTGTGTATGTATGTTGCGTGTTGTAAGCATGTTTTTATATATCCCTTATAAATATTATTGTGTTATATATCCGCCTGCTGTAAACCGAACTTAATAAAAGAAGAAATGTTCTTCAAACCTTCTAGTTAATCTTCATAAAAAAGATTCCACGCATTCATGCCACGCGCTACAAAATTGGCGCCCGAACGTGGGACAGCGGCGGATTGACTAAGATAAGTAACTTTTGCTTATTAGTTTCAAAGATGTTTTGAACGGATCACCTTGATCTTTTGAATTTATTCATAAATAATATAATTTTAACGATTCTTTGAATCGATACTGTCTAAAAGACAATATTTACTATTTCGAAATCATTGTTGTAGCGATTCATCTCGAATCGAAAGTATATCTTGATTTTGAAAATTAGCAATTCTGTATCTCTCATAAATATTATAGAATTGTAGTTTTAATGATTCATCTCGAATCGTATCTTGTTTTTGAAAATTAACAATTCTGTATCTTATGAATAGAATTGTAATTTTAATGATTCATCTCGAATGGAAAGTTTATTTTGATTTTGAAAAATCAACTATTCTTAAATTTTAAACTATCCCAAGTGACAAAAATTTGATGTTTTGAAACAATTCTTATATTCTTAATTAAAGCTGTATATATATATAAAAAAGATATAATATGCATATATTTTCCTTGATTTGTGTGTTTCAAGCAATCCATTGCTTTAATATTATTATCTCTAAAACGAAACTGCATTGAAACTTTTATTTGAATGTTTATCTTAAGTTTTAAATTATCATATGTTTGAGTGTACCCAATGCTATAAGTCATTATGGTATAATTGTGTTAAAACGAATCTTTAGAAAACTTCTTTATTAATTTCTTGTATATGTTAGTACCTAAATAATTTCAATGTTTAGCAGTCTGTGTGGTATTCCATTCTGAAAACAAATTACTAATATTTTGTGAATTATTAAAACATTCTGTTGTCACAAAGAGCTAAATAAGCTTCTCTAAATGAAACAAATTGAAATCGTATCTTTCTACTTCATTGCGATAGAACATGTATGTGTAATTTTTATTTGAACTGAAATTATTTTATTAGTTTTCTTTTCCTTTTGCTAGAGTAAGCTGTTTTTTTTTCTTTTCACGAAATTTATTCTTCCTCAAGTGAAGGTCAATTAGTCATAACATCCTGTGTGTAATTTGGTACTTTCGTTTTGGTTTGATGAATAGTGTATACTTTTATTTTGAATATAAATTAAATGAAAAGTGTTTTCATTATATGTATAATATATATACTCTATCTGTCTGAGTTTCATTCATACTTCAATTCAAGTGACTATCAATGGAGTCACGGGTGCTGCTTGCGCAGACACTGCCGCAACACACTCAATTGCTGGTGAAACACTGTACCATATCTTGAAGAAACAAGGAACAACCTTTTCAACTGGTTCTCTTACAGTGGCTCTGGCAGATGGAAGCAAAATCGAGAGAGAAGTTAATACCACCTGTGTGAAGATTCGTCTTGGAGGTCGTACATTGCCTCTAAAGCTTGTTGCCCTTCCTGGGGCAAAAAACAACAACACCCTTTTGGGTATGGATTTTCTAGAATCATCTGGAATTCTTCTTAATGTAAAAAGGAAAACTTGGTTCTTTGATGACCAGCCCAAATGTCAATTTCACTTCGTATAGCAGATTCAAGAGTCCTATGATGCTGTAAAATCAAATATTTCTCAAACGGCTGCACCGTTAACTAAGACAGATGACACTATTCGATTTTGTGTCGATTATAGGAAACTGAATACCATCACCAAGACAGATTCTTATCATCTACCACGAATTGATGATCTACTGCATGATGCCAAGCATACTCGGTATATGTCTACAATCGACTTAAAAGCTGGCTACCATCAGGTGAATGTAGCTGCTGCGGACAGAGACAAAACAGCTTTCACCTCTCCTTTCGGGACGTACCGCTTCATAAGAATGCCGTTTGGACTCAAGAAAGCACCTGCGACTTTCCAACGACTTATCGATAAGTCCAGAAATGGTTTGTAAGATGTTTTTATCCTATCTTACCTTGATGATATAATAGTTTTATCAGAGACTTTCGAAGAGCACTTGAAAAATTTGGAAGATGTTTTCCAAAGACTTTCTTTATTCCAACTGACCGCTAACCGTGAGAAATGCAACTTCGCATCTTCAAAGCTCAAATATTTGGGACATTTTATTACCCCTGAAGGTCTACAAGTAGATCCTGATAAAACTGCCGCAATTCAAAACATACCTAAACTGAGGACTGTAAAACAAGTTCAGTCCTTTCTTCAAACATGCTCCTGGTACAGGAGGTTCATTCCGAACTTTTCCGAAATGGCTAGACCTCTCAGCAACCTCACTAAAAAGTCCTCCTCCTGGTGCTGGACAGAAACAGAACAAGCTTCTTTTAACACTTTAAAGACTTTGCTGATGACACCACCTGTTCTCAGGCAGTGCGACCCAAACAAACCATATGTTTTACGCACTGATGCGAGTGCATACGCTCATGGTGCTATCCTCCTTCAAGGAAATGTAATTCCACCTGTAAAAGCTTCGCGTAGAAGAGGAAGACCTGCCAGGATTATTAAACCCAGCTCTCCCACTCCTGCCAATGCTCAAAAACACAAAGGTTCATAGAATACCTCATCTGCTGACCCCTGGACGGGACGTCTTCGGGGTCAGAGGGGGAGGTTGTAACCAATGGTTTTAAGAACTGAACTAAAAAAACCAACAGATGGCGCTACCTGCCATAACAGATGGCACTAATCGCCATAAGACTCTTCTTCCCAACCTCTAGTAGTTAGTAGTTAGACTTTCGTGGTATGCGTGTGTATGTATGTTGCGTGTTGTAAGCATGTTTTTATATATCCCTTATAAATATTATTATGTTATATATCCGCCTGCTGTAAACCTAACCCAATAAAAGAAGTCCTTTCTTCAAACCTTCTAATCTTCATTAAAAAGATTACACGCACTCATGCCACGCGCTACAATATGTTTTAAAACTTTATTTATAATTCTAAATTATTATATAAAAATAATACAAATTTTTTTAAAAAAAATAATAAATTAAAGCTTTTCAAGCATAATTATGTGGAACTTTTTATTGCCCTCCTATGCAACACATTTTTTGATAAATGAATTAGATTTAATTAACAGAAACTGTAAGAGTTCTACTATACCCCTCTAAGAGTTCTACTATACCCCTCTAAGAGTTCTAAGTTCTATCACTATAAGAAGCTGTAAGAGTTCTACTATACCCTTCTAAGAGTTCTAAGTTCTATAACTATAAGAAACTATAAGAGTTCTACTAAGAAAACTATACCCCTCTTCACCAGGCAGGTTGTTCCAATTCGTATTCTCTCTCCCATCGGTCTGTCTACCCCCACCTCGGATCGGTCTCTTTTTCGTATCTATCTCTAGTATTGTCGACTTGGACACATCTCGAACCTCTGGGTTCCGCTTTTCCCCGGTCAATGATCTTTATCCGGTCTCCGGGGGTTGGGGAGAAAGGTCATCATACCCACAACTCAGCCGTCAAGGAGATTTTCATGTCCTCACCAGATTAATGATGATTCTTAATTGGAATAAACAAAAATAGAAAAAAAAAATTTCGATGGAAAAATAAAAGTCGGTCTTAAAAGCGACTAGTTCAGCTGACTTCCCATGGCTTCAAACTCTCCACCGAAGTTGATGTATTTCCTAGATCATCGATAATTTCGAGTACCTTCACACCGTATCGGTCATTCTTTTTGTCCTTTGTAATTCAGTACAGTCCTAAATATTTGAGTCTCATCTTCAGCCCTATTCCAAATTAAGTCCTTTGTGTGATGACTGAACCTCTACATATGAAGTTTCTTACTGTTTTCATCTTATCAAATTTTCTTCTTATTTTCTTCCGGAAATATAAAAATATTCTCTCTTGTTTCTTCTCTGATCTACTTTCCCTCTTCCATAAAAGTATTGACATATTCTTCTTTTGGAATTTTTTTCACCTCTATCTGCCCACGTGGGTGTGATGTTATGATTTTTCAGCGGTTATTTTCATGGGATAGATGCCTTCGTCTTCAGACTCTCTCGAAGATTCTTCAAATACGCTTTGAAACTCTGGAAGCCAAAAAGTTTTACATTCTCTTTGGCTTCTCAAGTCGACTTTTATTTTACAGTGCTAATATTTTGTTCAGAAAACAGAGTTGTTTATTGCTGAATAAAGAATAGTTACTATCGTTAAAGGGTTTATCATTAGCATTGTTTGGTTTAAACCAGCAGGGTTTTTTTTTTCTCATTTATGGAAAACAATTTTGACACAATTTTAGAATAAATCACAATAGTCAAGCAATGCTTTTGAGTTAAAAACACTTGTGGCGCTATTTCTTTACCACTAATGCCCATTGCTGTTACACTGTTCGATTTTAATTTGGGAGATTCAATTTGTTCATATACATTCAATTGAGATAAGCTTAAGTTACTTGCGACAGCTTACAGTATTTACTTAAAAATAAATAGTGAAAGCTGTCAATTACAGTATTTATTTTTTTACTATGTGTTTCTACTAATTTCTCTATTTTATTTGAACAATTTTCTAAATTGCTAGTTAAAATTTGATTGACGTTTGTTTGAGAACAATTTTTAAATGTGTCCAAATGATTCACATTATCGTCATTTTAATCTATTACTTTTATGAAGACAATCTTTACTACGGTGTCCATATTTTGTATAGTAATAGCAGGAAATATAATGTCCTCAAAAATTTGATTCGTCATGAATGGGATCAAATTTATTTTCAAGTGATTTTTGGTTTGTTTTGAAATTTCCAGCCTTAATTCTATCATATTTAATATTAACCTCTCTATGTCACATGACTTATAATAAATTTTATCTTCTTTCATTTTTTTATTTAGCTTTTTTTCTCAATTCCCTTATATCTTTAAATCCAAATAAAATGTTTTTATTTTCCAATGAAATGGAGAATACTCTAAATCATTTAATCAATCAATTATGAATCTTCAACATGATTGCCATTCGCTATTTCTTTCAAGACCAAAAAATGTTCTTTAACCAATTCTGTTTCGCTTAAGTGTCTTATAAATATCATTGAATGTAACTGAGTTGTAACAACTGTAACCATATTCATCCAGTCATAAATATTTTAATTTTGTCCTTAAATTAATTTCTAATTATTGTGAATAAATAATTTAGCTAGATCCGTAGTTTCTTCCTGATTATCAACATTTCTCAATCACTGATGCTTAGTGATTCAGATATTTCATCAAAATCTTAGGTCCATTTATCAGTAGAACAGTTCCATTTGTGTCACAGTTCCTCACAGAACTTTCTACATTTTAACATTTGTTTCATTTGGTAACGATCAGATATAATCTAGTTTGCGAAGCATTTGTATTAAGCTCTAAGGAATTTATTTCGTCTTGATTCTCATTTTCTTTAATTAAAAATTATTTTCAAATATTTTTAAACCAGGAAAGTTAAATATTGTGACCTAGGATTTTTCTTCTTTTACACCCTCAAATTACAAATTTAACAAATTACATGTCTGTCCCCTAGTAAGCCATTAACGAAAAATTCTTCAACAAGAAATTCAAAGGCAAGAAGTCAAACCTCTTAAACTCTCATAACCTTTGTCTGTTGCGACGATCTCCATCGTATTTTGATAAATTACATGAAATATCTTCCTAGCTGTTGTGGAAGCATTTCGTACATTGTTATTTAAATTGTTAATTTTCGACAGCTTTAATTTTAAGAAAATACATCACAAGTTTAATTGGAACTCAGAGATTAGAAGGTTTCAGTTCTAGGTAGCTAAACTATCTGCTCAAACTGGACCCAAATGGTAGTAATAATATCTCATAAGTCCAAACTCCATCTTTAGTACTCCTCTCATAAGTACTAAAAAAATCAATTCCTCTGGGTTCTTTAAGAATATCAGTTCCGTTACAGCGTCATTGGAAAATCCGCAAAGTTCACTCACCTAAATTCAAACAAGACCAAAAGGCGCAATTCTTCCAATATCTCGAAGAATAACAATCCTCCATTATTATGCCAATAGGCTTTTTCTCACTCAAACTTTTAGTTACGATCATGGCCATGTCCCCGAATGCTATGGAACTGTTTACTCCTCCCTTCCCCCAAATTGATAATTTTTTTACAACTTAGATTCAATGATCATGAATTGGGTGATTTTGAACAGATCAATTAACATATAGTTACATTGTAGAAATAGTCACCCATTTCGTCGAGCAGATGGAATAAGCAACTCTCGTCGCCTCTTCCTTCTCACTCGTCTATCTGTCCACCCACCCCTCTTTGGATTGAACACATCTTTATGGTTGCCGGTTTGGACTGACTAGCAGCTCAAAGCTCGGAATAGAGAAGGGAGGTCAGCTCACACAATTATTATTCCATTTCTCAGGAACAAATCTCAGAATGTCAAAAAATATGGATAATACCTCAGTTCTTAGTAAAATATATGATGAAAGTTTTACTCCACCATCCCTGAGAAAATAAAGCAAAAACTCTTTTAGAAAAATAAATGTTATGTAGGAGACCAACTATAGAAACAAACATTCGCATAGCCTATTTTTAAAAGCCAATTAAACATTTCTTCTGGAAAACAATCCTTGCTCTAATTAAAATACGTATACTAAAATATACGAAATTTCTTAAGGAAATATAATTATGGAATTTTTTTCGTTGACCAGAAATAGAATGAATGGGTATATATTTTATTTAGCTAACATTTAAAATTAAAATAATTCTAAACAGTTACATAATTTTTATTTTAAGCTTTTCTTTAAAATAAAAATTGCTTTCAAAATGTATGATACAATACATTCTAACATTCTCAGAAATGAAATTACATTAAATAAAAGTACTTTCGTTTTATTCTTAATTAATGACTTAACGTACCATGAATACATTTTAAAAGTTTATTCGTAATGTAATTTTTATATTCTTCTCTATCCAAGTCTCTATTTAACAAAGTAAATGATATGTAATTTTTCACAAATTTATGTAAGCTTAATTACCTTTTTATTTTTTATAAATCCCATGTTATTTTTATTAAAAAGCTTCTCTCATGGCTTGTACGGCATAGAATCAATTTTAATCAATATTTATTATGTAGATCGCAATAAAGGAACATCAATTTAATATTAAACTATGACACGTTAATTTGCACACTCTTATAATAGTTTGACTTAATTTCTTAAAATAAATCAAACTGCTGTAATTAATATAAAATCTAATCAAAAAAATTTCTGCTGTGAGTAGTGGCCACGGTAGCCGAGTGGTCGTGAATGCAAACTCATGGGTACTTATTGGTTCAAGTCCTTATGCCGCTAAAGACCCGCCGTGTAGTGGGATTGAGACACGTTAAATCTGTCGAGGCTCCAAGTTCTCTCAAAAGGGAGATATGTTTGGATACAGAGTTATCAGCTCAAGTGTCGTCCTCGTCGATTGTTAAAAATTACGTGGTCTGTCGCCAATATCCTTCTTGTTGCTTCAAGATGCGACCTTAATAAGCAATGAAGGCAACAATCCTGATTGCTGTATATTCCTAGATTAAACTGAAGGAGTAAAATATATATTACAAGTTTGATTCAAAATAATCATGGTAACAGAAATGAAAAACTTTTTGATTGGTATAACAAAGATATTTAGAATTTGCGAATATAATTTTATTTTCAAGAAACCAGTTAAATTTATAAAGACAAAGAAATTCATCACTGTTGAATAGTAGCCAAATTATATTGAAGAAAAATGTGTCATTTGGTTTAAAATAAAAATTCCATTAATTTTCAAAATACAAAAGAAACTAGGATAAACTTATAAAATTTTAAAAAGGGGAAAGGCCTACATGTGTACAATTGTGTTATCAAAGAATAGAGTAATATATACCCTCATTTTAATCTTATAATATTTTGTGCAAAACATCAAAGAGTGGATGTCTCAAGATTATGGTTCGAATGCATTGCTAACAAGTCACACAATAATTTTTGCAATAAACATTTTTTCATTTACAATGTCTATCATCATGTACCTATTTCCACCTGATTATCAAGCAATTATTTAAGAAATAAAACACATATATTTTCTTTAAGCTGCAATTTTTAATTCTGATATTCTTGTTCAGCTTCTTTCTGAAGGTAAAATACTAGAAATGAACAAATAAATTTAGGAATAGAAAATATAAAATTGGCTTAAAAATTCTTTTCAAATTTCTCTACAAGGAAAAAGTATTTTAAAAAATATTGGTTTCTCTAACACGGGGTTTCCTATAATTTTTCTCCGATAGAACACTTAGAGAATCCTGGAATTGTGACGGAGCTGTTTGTTTGTTTGAAGAGTAGGTAATAATCGTAATCAATAAAAAGTGTCATAAAAAGTGTGTTTTATTTAGTAATTATTTAAATTTTAATTCATAATTCATAGCACAAAATTTTTTACAGTAAGATTGTTCCTTTAAAAAAGGTAGAAAAATCATTTATTTATTATTATTGTTTAAACTATAGCACATTATAACAAAATTGAATAACGTTTTTAATGACTTCGATGGTATTTAATACTTAAATTGATATCAAGTAAAATGGTAAAAACTTGAATTCTAATATCGTGAGTGGTATCACACCTGCTTCTACACTTAGTCCTTACTGCATCATAATAAGAAAATTTTTATTTAAATCAGAGTCACTTTTTAAATCAATTAGATTTTCATAGTCACGTGCACTGAAACCTGCTTTATTAGAAGTTATGAAAAATGAATTTCAAAACTAGGAATAGTTCTCCGTGTTCTTCGGAAAATATTACATATGATTTTTCTCTAAATCATGTGCAAGTAATCTAAAAATATTTCCAAAACTTCTTCCTCTATTTTAAAATTATTTTCAGTCAAATATTTATGTTAGGCGGAAAAGCAATTAAAATTGTTCTGTTCAGCCAAAGAAATCCGAAACTCTATTTTCTCTCAAAGAATACAATCTTATCACTTGTAATAAAAATTGTATCTCTCCTTCTTAACAATGATAAGTTAATAATTTTGGATTTTGTAAAAATACTTTCCAGACACGAGAATTTTATCAACCAACAAGGATCTCTTAAAAATTCAATAAAATGTCCTGAATTATTTTGCATTTTAAAGAACAATTTAACTCACTATGTAATTCATAAAGTCTTAATAGAGCTTTTCCTATGGATAGCCATCTTATTTCGATTACAAAGTATAATTGCTTTATGTTCACAACTTAGTTCGTTACAAAATTTTAAACAATCTAGATAGAAGTGGTCGAGATTTTTCCTCGACTTTCATTTGTGATGATTCGCCCATAATATTTTTTTGAAATCCATAGATATTTTTAATAGAATATGCTTCCGCAATATACACTGATTGCTTGCTGGTTGCTCTTGTAACTACTTGCAGTACACGTGAAACAACTCCCTTTGTTTTTTCCTATCATAGCCTTAGCACCATCTATGAAAGCCTCAATACACTTTTCCTAACAGGTTGAATTCTTCGTCTCCAATTACATTTTCAGTTTTAGCAAAAGTAATTATTTGAAGTTAAGATTCTTCAAGTCATGTTATGGTAAGATGTATATCTTCCTTTGTGATCATCATGCATCGTTTCTACGTGCCTACGAAATTTGGGTAGAATCAAAACACCGTTTCCTAGTTTTGTTTGCCATAAAACACAAATGAAATAGGAGTATTTGATCCGTCAGTACACGTGAATCCAAATTTTAAATAATCTTCTTCATACTTCCATTTAGGTCTATTTGTATTTGACACTTGTTCCTGGTGGAAGCGTGTTTTGTATATCCTTTTATTCCTCAATAGTAGATGTATCAGTTGAATTACCACTTCTATTTCTCAAAGCTCCTCTCTTTATCCAAAATTCCAAGGACAATTTTTAACAATATGTAAATATAAAAACTAAAACAATTTTTTTTGTTAAAATATATTCTTTACTCTTTGAATAGTTTATATTAACATATACATAGTTCTAATGCCATTTGAAACCACGAATTTGATTAAATTTTAATCATAAAGAGCACAGACTAATTTATGAATTAAGCATCGATTCCGCAGACTTGTTTCCTCGAGAATTTAGACACCGCTATGCTGAACACTCAAAATTTATTTTAAAGACTTTTTAAATCAGAATTTTGATGAATAAATATATGAGCAATACTCTCAAACGCATATAAAGTTATTCCACGAGAACATAAGCAGGAATGCGTAGTGTTATTGGTAATTCAATACACATGAAGTGTTCTGGCAACAGCTTTCGGTTACAAGGTTTACAATCATTGCATTTAGTAAATTAGCAGTGTTGGAATGTCGAAAAAAATCTTTGTTATTGACATTTTAATCACGGAGTACTTATTAACTTTTCAAGGAACACAGCTTGGGAAACCTTGCTCTAACACAAAGAGCTAATATTCTCACAGAAGTATCTAGCTTCATAATAATTCTTGAATTTTTTTTAAAAAAAACATTGAATTGTTTCCAATCGACTAGAATTTTAAAAATTTTAATTTATTTGATTAGCTAATG
Source organism: Nephila pilipes (assembly GCA_019974015.1). NCBI lineage: Eukaryota > Metazoa > Arthropoda > Arachnida > Araneae > Nephilidae > Nephila > Nephila pilipes. Next base: position 60,492 of record BMAW01113454.1, read on the forward strand.
AATTTATCTCAAAATAATTAGTTCCATCGAAATTAAGTATTTAAAAAAAAATTCTGTAACGTATAAAATATTAGGTCTATTTATATATATGTGTGTGTGTGTGTGTGTGTGTGCGTGTGTGTGTAATTTATTAGATTTAAGTGAATTGATTCAGGGAAAACACAATGAATAATATTTCATTTTAATACCTCCTTTTTATTACATTATAAATTCTTTGTAAATTATTTAGTACATTTATAAAAGCATTTCATTTGTAATTATTTTAATTATGAAATATACTAAATGATATTCTTAACTAAAACATATGCGCATTACAAAAAAATATCATGAAATGTAAAATACATGTTCTCAAAGTTTATTACAACATCTGAATTTTGCTTTCTGATATCACATTAAAATCAAGTCGTTTAAAATTAATTGAATAGGAATCATGCGAAGATTCCATTTAGTTATTTTTATAAGAAAATTCATTAAGAGACTTTTTTGTGTAGTTAAGAAATTTTAAAAGTTTCTTAAGGTAGCAAAAGAAAATTCAGCATTCCTGAAACCTACAACAGGATAGAATTGCCATCTTAAATCACAAAAATTTCTTTCAATCAAGATAAGTCATATTACTGATCTGACCTTTAAACTCATATAATTCTTTGCTATTTTACGTAAGTAATTGATGCCGAAATCACGATCAAAAGACTCTTACGAGTAAACTTAATTTTAGAAAGCAATGTGCTGCAAAATTTTCTTTCAGAAACATTCCATGCATAATTCCTGGTAAAAGTGAATTTCTTTCGGGAAAGAAACCAAACTTTCATCAACGAATTTCTTTGTTTTAGTTTAAAACATTTCAGTAGTACAACGTAATTAAATTCACTAGTTAAAATCAATACAAAAGTATTTTTTTAAAAAAAGAGAGCTCTAGTTTTGTAAAAATGATTACTTTCTGGTGTTTTTACATGTCTTGGTATTTCTATATATAAAAAAGATGTTTCTGCTGAATATTTTAACTTATATAGTTTTAAATTGGATTCAAATTTAATTGCCTTCTTTACAGAATTGTAGATCTTCTATATATTTGCATGAGCTTTTTAAGAAAAAATGTAAAGCATCTTTAAAAATAATGTAAAACATATATTTAAACAAAATGTAATACTAAGTTTTTTCAAAATTTAATATTTTTAAAAAATTCTTTGAAAATTTATCGAGTTAACAGTGTCATTCTTTAAACAAATTTCGATGTTGACCACGCGCAATGGTGTGTATATGTGTAGGAATTATGATAAAAATAAATATTAATAAATGAAAACTACAAACCTATCAATTCAAAAATTTAAACAATTTACAAAATATCCTAAAAAGGAAGTATAAATTCTGAAGTAGTTATACTTAGAATCACATTATCAATTCTGGTTCAAGACTGAACATCCTGATAAAACTATTTTGCCAAATGTCAACAGTTGTTTTACTTGGTAAATATATGGATTTTTGCAGAAATTTTAAAATCTAAAGAGCCTCCCAATAAAGTCTCAGACATGCTCGATGACATATATATCCAGAGATCTTGCAGGCTAATCCATGCGGTCAACGATCTTACTGCTGCTTACCTAATAGCTCTTCGACAGAAAATGTGCTGTTGTAAAGCGCATTGACATTTATGAAAAGGACCTGTGACCCATAGTGCCTCAAAAATAGACACAAATATAGAAGGAGAATCTCGTTACAAGAGTGGGACCCAGCAACTGAACCTCCTTCGAAGATGTGATGGTCGATACGGCAACCAAGTAGGACGAGAAAACTGCGACCCCCCAAACCAGTCTCTTTTAATGATGTTGGAAGTGTTATTGCGGATTCTCCTCTCTCTCTTCAGATAAGTAGGTGTCCGGAATCGATACTCAGACTAAACCTGCTCTCATCCGTAAAGGCTCTAGACTTTTGTGATTATCTGTCCAATTCTGGTGTTCCCGGTATCACAAAAAATGCCTTCTCCGATGTCAGGCCTTAAAGGTACGACTGTACAAGTCTTCGTGCAAACAGACCACCACTGGCGGCTTCCTGGCCAGGGTAAAACGTGATATCGATTGTCCAATCGCCTGCGTCGCGTGTCTAGCGATTTCTCCCGTTATCTACCTCCTGTTTCTTCTGGCCTGTAGGGCAATATACCGGTCGATGGCGAGTGTGGTTGCTCTTGCACGACCATTGCTGAACCATCGGACAGCTGTTCCTGTAGTTTGAAATCCTCTCCAAAGTCGTGAAACGATGCTGCAATCAATCCCGAACTCCTCAGCCACACTTGTCACTACGACCTTCCTCTTATCTTTCCAATGATTCGACCTCCGGTAAAATCATCCAGATGTCGTCTAAAAGATTGATTGTTCGACACTTCACACTGAGGCAGCAACTCGACGTCGTTTATCGCGATCCCAAAATTGCTGAGCTTGCACCGCCAGCGTGCTTCATCCCGCTCCGACACTCCCGCATTTACGTCTAGCTGCATATCTGCGCATGTGCTTCCATACCTCCCCCTAGTTAATCTTCTGATTGGTCCTTCAGTCCACTTTTCCTCTTCGTTCGGCTAAAATGCTAATTTTTGGACTTCTTCCTTAATTTTTGCACATCAGAGTATAGCTTCTTCACCCTAAAACAGCTATGAAACTGGTTTTGTAAATCTGTTATTGTGTGGTAGATTAGGAAACTACGGCAAAAATTACAAAATTTTAACAAAGAACAGACTTTCTATAAGTTTATGATGTAATTTTTTATAAATGTATTTTTAAAAAGTTAAAAGGATAATAATGTTCTATGCTGTAATATGTTAGTGTTCTCAGTATTTTATAGTTTATCTAACTAAAGTGTAACAAAACTAAAGCTGTGGAGTAAAATCCTATAAATTGAAACATGCATATAATTGCTCCAGAGTTATGTTTTAATAATGCGAAAAATAAATAAATATATTTCATCATATAATTTTGATATTATATTATATCGAACATTTGACAGTTTAACTTCAAGATTAATATTAAAATAACTTAATAATATTAAATTTATATATTTTTGTGGCCCTCCAGATAAAATAATGAATTTCGATGTATTGCAATTCTTGAAATTTTTTAAAAATTGTACAATCCTTTTGAAATTAAAGTATCAGTACAAAGTAAAATTTGAGCTGGATAATTTGCATAAAATAAAAATTTTCACGTCCGTTTACTATACTAATTATTCGGCTCCAAGGCCACAAGTGAAAAATAAGCATTTTAAATTAAAAGTTCTAAAAAAAATTTAGCGTTATGATGTATTTTCTTTCAGTAAGAGATTTTTCTCAATACATCCGGAAAAATTAAACTACTTATAATTTATTTACTTAATGTGTTTCCTAATATTTCTTTCCATTTTCTACATTCATTACATCTACACTAACCATAAAAAGACAAATAAAATTCTCTTATGTATTTCACTTGGTGTGCGTGTCATCAAATTTTCGATCGTTAATTAAACCAACTTCCCATCCGCTAGAGCTCTGAAACCTTGAGAATCGTTCTTACTCGCCTAACAATGCAATATTTGGACATTTGCGACAAGTTTTAACTAATATTTTCTTTAATAATGCAGTTTAGCCCAAACACTTGGCGCGATTTCAAAAATTGGCACCAAACTTGGCGATTTTTGTTTTTTTTTTTTTGGCTGAGCGTTAAATCCGTGAAACGGAACAGGGTAGCCACATTTGGCAAAATACTGCCAAATAATTCTTGTCGCCAAGGGTAAACCTTTTCTGAATTCTGGTTCCCATTTTTTTTTAATAGAATGACTTACAAACTTTCAAATGCATGTTTTGATTTTATGAGTATTATGAATTTCTTAATATGCTCACAAATGTATCTTTTTAAGTAAATTTTAAAGTTAAAAATAACTAACAGTTTTAATTAATATTTCAATAATTTTCTTTAATAAACTTTGCTACCATATAAAAACGTTATTTTTAAAAACGTTGGTTTTTATATCGAATTATTTTACATCCAAAACCTTTCAACAAACCATATCATGCTGTGAGAAAACTTTTGTGAGTGAATATTATTGCAATACTTCACCATTATGTGAATTTTTTTATATAACAACGAAATTCAATTTAATTATAAATGAAACTTAAGCCAAAGCCATAAATAAGCGTGCTACATCCTTAATGTCGAATCTGAATTTTCTTCTGTCAGAAATTCAGCAGTTGGATCCATATATAAGTTATTTTTCAATATATCTTAGATTTTCTTCACGTAATTTCACCTGAGACAGAGAAAATACTTAATACGCTTTCAAGTACTACAACATAATGCTTAGGTCATAAATAAAGGAGAAATATCTTAAAAGTCAAAAGCAATGTCAAATCAGGAATTGGTAGAATAGAAAAGAAAGGAAGAATTAAAAGGGGGAAATATTCCCTCACTCATCTTTCAAACTTCTTTCAAATTTTGTTATTAATTCCGGAGATATTCGAAAAATTCCGCTTGGTGATCATATATTAGATAAGGAGCAAACGATTTGTTGCAATTATGATGAGAATTACGGAAACTAATAAGGGTGACCCAGATTTTCTTACGTCTGTGCTATTATTTCCCATCACAATCATAAGCGCAATAATTCCATCTTTTCTTTATCGTGTTAGTAAATATTTTTCTATTTTAATGAATCTAATAAAGCAAGTTTAAAGCCAGCTAACAAAATACAGCTCTCTGGGAGGAAGTCTAGAACTTCTACAGTGTACTTCAACAGAAATTTTTTGGAAAAAAAGATTGTGCAGTATTGGGAATCATCTTTATTTTCCTTGTTTGAATTATTTAATAAAACAGTTGTCCATCAAGAATTATTCCCCAAAGGCAAAATTAATTCGGGATATGAGAGCAAATATTTCTCTCATTTGAACAATACATACCTTCGTCTTTTTCGCAGAACAGCCAAGGCGATCTATACTTAGAATTTTAAATAAATCTACTTCCTGTGGAATCTGCCAACTACTAAAAACAAAAATTCTAAAACAAACATCTATACATAAGAACAGCCTTCTTAAAATAATTATCTCTCAGATACCAATCTTAAAATCAAGTTTAAATTATGCACGTGCATGCTTATATAACAGTACCCTGATAGAAACAGGTGATTCTAAATCTACCAATTCAGCGTTTGTAGGGATTATAATCAGCAAGAAAGCAAATGCCAAATTAATGTAATCAAAGATTTCAAGTTTTCCTTACCAAAGCTCTAGCCATATTAACCGATTTAAAATAATGTGCTATGGAAGAAGAGAAGTGTCAAATGTAATTCCTAGCTCATCTCTTTATCTGTAAAAATCAGTAAATAAGTAAACGGTAACGGTAACGGCTAAAATTACGAGGTACCTGTTTTAAAATTAAAAACATACCCTCTCATCAGAATTACTATTAAAAAGTTAAAGTGCATCTTTTAATAAAATTTTAGCTTAATTGTAATCAACTATAATAATTGTGATCAAGGCAACAAGCGCCTGGGCGTTCGGCAGAGTGAGGAACAGCCAAATACAAAGTTGGAAAGTAAAGTTACGAAAGCGCATTGCCATTGGACGCTGTAGCAAGTAAGCTAAGAAGCATATATAGCAACGGGCGGAGAGAGCGTTAGGGGGTGGGACTTCAGTTCGAAGGCGAAAACGACTTCGAGAAAGCTGTCGTCCGCGGGTTTTTGAGAGGTTGTAACTAGATAAAAATAAAGTTAAAATTAAAATGAAATAAATAGAAATGCCGTACCGAAACCAATTTAAAGAAAAATGCAATTTAAAAGTTTGAGGGAAAATTTAAACGCGAGGAGATTGAGTTTGAAAAAAAAAATGAATTAACATGAATTGAGCTATGCGCCATTAGTGACGCCTGGTGGTTAAAATTGGTTCTAACTTAGGAAAATGGAAAATAAAGTGTAAACAAACTTTTAAGAGCTTAAATCACTAAGATTTTGAAATTTTAAAACTTTTGAAAGTGATCGACAGTGTTACGCGAGGTCCATTTTGACCATGGGACATTGCCACTTATCGATGTGAAGTCCTGAATTTAAAAACTAAGCAGGATATCACTAATGAATTGCTTCAATGCGCTCTCAGTCTTTTTAAGACTGGGAAATGAATATAAGAGTGTCCGAGAGCAGCTCTTGGTCTTTTTTGCGATAATGCGATTGACGCATCATACGCGGAGAGTTGATGAAGCAGTGCATTAGGTATTTGAGGGATCCTATTAAAGAAATTAAATGATTGTTTTTTAATGAACTCTAGAATTGGTTCAATATTTAGATCTTTATGCAGGACTTCGTTCCGGACAAACCAGGGAGCATTAATCATTTTCCTAAGGTGGATATTTTGAAAGATGTGCAGTCGTTTCAGATGGGTGGTTGCCGCAGACGCCCAAATAGGCAACGCATACAACATGATCGGTCTTAAGATCGACTTGTAGAGCAAAATTTTGTGCCTGATCGCCAGCTTGCTCTTACGAGAAATCAAGCGAGTGAGCAATCTGCTCATTCCGATAGCCTTTTGATGTGCTTTTCGGATGTGGTGGGCAAAAGTTAATTTAGCGTCTAGAACTAATCCTAGGTACTTATATTCAGTAACCCAGGGGACGGGTTGATCAAAAATGGTGACTGCTGGCAAATTGCCAATACAACGTTGCTTCGTAAAGAGGAGGCAAGCGCTTTTGGATGCATTAACTTTAATTTTCCAGTCAATGAGCCAGAGCTGTAAACGAGAAATGTATCTCTGCAATCTTGCAATAATTTTCCGATTGCAGATGTCTTGGGACATAATAGCAGTGTCATCAGCATACATTGCTAAATGAATGTTGGAAGCCTTCGGGATGTCATTTACGTACAAAGAAAAAATTCTTGGACTTAAAATCGATCCCTGGGGGACTCCACTAAGGATTAGACGGGGAGAGGAGACTGCATTTTCGACTCGAACCCGAAAACTACGAGAGTCCAGGAACGAGTGAATAATTTTGATAAGTTGGTCCGAAATTCCAAGCCGCATCATCTTGAAAATAAGCCCATCGTGCTAAATTTTATCAAAAGCTTTGGCAATATCGATAAAAAGCATACACGTGGCCTTATTATTGGAAAATCCTTGCTGGATCGTCTCAGTAACTCTAAGTTACTGTAAATAAGTAAATAAATACATGGATGGATTGATGGATTGATTGATAGATTGCGAAAATATTGGTCTCAAATGAATATTTTACATTAATCCGTTGTATTTTTGAATTATTACCCTTTTGCCAATCACCTATTCAACTATAGTGCATAGAGTAATTGAATCGCAATAACAAGCAAATAAAACAAAAAGAACTGAAAATATTCTTAAAATAATCCTGGCCTTGTTTGATATAAATTGAATAAAAAAGAAAATATAAGATGCGAGACTATGTGGTGTTTAAAAAGTTTATATAAACTAATATTTTTAAATGGAAACATTTTAAAATTCAGAAAAAAAAAGCGTCGGTCTATATAGGAATGAAGAAAGGTATGTGCCCTAAAAATTTTCAAAAATATAAAAGAGGGTCGTATTATAACAGCATCACAAAATGAGATTCATCAAATTATTTTTCGATTCAATATTCTATTCGACATAAAAAACGACTTAATTTTAATAAATCAATCCATGTTTAGCTTAAAAATGTTTTCATCTTTTATTTGTTTAATACTTTTTCATAACATTCTTCCGGTTTCCTATTCCTGACGGCTCTAATAATCACTTTCTACAATCAATAGGCCGCAAAATTTTGAGCTAATGTCAGATGACAAAGTCGTAACTCGAATAGGCCCCCAATGCGTAACACCAATCTTCCTCAAAGTGAAGGCCTTAAATCATGACATTTTTAATGTGTGACAACGACTGAAGTAACCTTATTTTATGTTATAAATGACGTTAGAATCCGTTACCCATCACTGTCTGTCAGCTACAAAAAAAAAACTTATCTGCATATATATATATATATATATATATATACCTTTCCATTAAGCGTAACTTAAAAATTTAAATTAAATAATAATATCAAATTTTGAATTAAAATAGGCAACTTTTAATATACATTTAATTTTCCCTTTGAAGTACTTCAACTTTCACTTCTGATTGCTTCACTCCGATTGGTTAAAATTCATGGAATATGACTGTTGAAAGCAAATTCTGCTTTTTCATGTGAGATTTCACAGCGACTGAACGTGCATTATACTTTCTCTATGCTCTTTGATAAAAAGCGAACTTATTTTGTTGATTTGTTGACTTATATATTTCAATCTAAATTTCTACTTGAAAACACAGTAAAATAAAGGTCGACTTGAGAAGCCAAAGATAATGTAAAACTTTTTGGCTTCCCGAGTTTCAAAGCGTATTTGAAGAATCTTCGAGAGAGTCTGAAGACGAAGGCATCGATCCCGTGAAAATAACCGTTGAAAAATCATAACATCACACTCACGTGGGCAGATAGAAGTGAAAAAAATTCCAAAAGAAGAGTATGTCAATACTTTTATGGAAGAGGGAAGTAGATCAGAGAAGAAACAAGAGAGAATATTTTTATATTTCAGGAAGAAAATAAGTATAAAATTTGATATGAAAACAGTAAGAAGCTTCATATATAGAGGGGAACAACTTCCCTATATGCCCGAAAGCCGCCATTTTGTTTTTCTGGCGACCAGTCATTTCTCGCCAAATAGCGGGTTGATTGGTCGCCATGTTAGGCCTAATCACCCGATTTTTTTTTTATTTTTAGTATTTAATTTTTAAGTATTTTGTAGTGTTAGGCTTAAGATTTAGTGCTTAGTTTTGGCGATTTTCTAATCCGATCATTTGGCCAGAAAATGACGGAAGTTAACCCTGTTTGTGAGTTTTTCGTTTAAGATTGCTAGAAAACGGATCCCATCCAAGAAGAGGAGCGATGGATTGGGAGGATATCCCCTTCCTTCCTGAGGTAATTCTACCTTTTTATCCTATGCGCCCACCGCGGAAGATGAGGTTCCTGGTCTCCAAGGTAAGTGAACCCCCTATATCAGCCAACCGATTCCCCAACTTGAGGGCTATCGTACCGAAGGTAAGAACACCACAGCCTCCCAAGGTGACTGTGATATCTTTTATTTTTTCTGTTGTTTCTCCCTTTACTTCCTTTGTTGCTTCTTTCTTCTTTTAATGTATAATAGTTATTTTTATATGTTATTATTTACCCTTAGCTTTGGCGACGTTTTTTTCTGCGATGGCGAAATTATGGCGACTTTCATGTTCAGAATTAACATTTTACTCAAAACAATAGGCGAAATTTGTTTGCAAAATAATTCATATTGTTCCTTCAAAAATAAGTTAATTATTTATAAAAGTATTTCAGGAAACAAATATTTCTTAGGTATAGATGTTTTGATAGTATAAGTGAATGAATGTATAGTTATTTGGGGCAGCTCACACATTGGCTTTAACGCAAATTCAAAAAAATGCAATGAAATTATTAGCAAAGAAAATTATTAATATAGTATTGGTTATAATGTATTAACCCTCTCAGGGGTGGTGGTATTTTTTATACCACATATTTAGCACCCTAAAATTCTTTGTAAAATACCTTTCTTCCCCACAGATTTATCTTCTAATGGTAGCTTCTAATCGAATTATTTACTTAAATTAGATGGTAAAACCATGAAGATTGATTATAATAATTATATCTTTGAATCTAATGAAAGCTTCTAACAAGTCGTTGTTTTATCCATTACAAAAATGTTTCTGAAATTATTTGAAAATTTTAATTTCATAAGCTAACCGATATGCATGTTTGAAACTTTATGTAAATACTGTTAATTACTCAAAACAAAATACATAAGGTATTCGTTTCATACTTCAAAGTAAGTGGTATAAAATTTATACCGCCGCGAGAAAATATCGAGAAATGGAAAATTGTAAACTTTTCCGATATTAAAATTAAAGGAAACGATAAATTATTAAATTGAATAATATATTTAAGACAAATGTAATTAAAATTAAAACAAGTGATAAATTAAGAAAATGAATATATATTAGCTACATGCAATTAAACTTAAAGCAAACGAAAAATTATTAAATTGAATATATTTAAAGTAAATGTAATTAAAAATGAAGCAAACGATAAAAAATAGAAAAGTGATCTGGTACACCAAAACGCTTCACCTAAAGTTCTCATTTTTTTAAAAAGTGCTTTGTGATCCTAAAATTTCCCAAATTAACTAAAATAATATACTTTTTTATGAAATTGTTTATTATTTCTTCGAAGGAATACATGAACTTCGGGGGAGCAACGAGTATACAAACAAGATGTCCTAGAAGGGCTGTGGCATATTTATACCGGGTCTTAAAATCAGGAAATAAATAAAAATTAATTTTTTCACTTGATATTGTGTCCTTTTAACATTATTAATTCATATCAAATGAATTTTAACTAAAATTTAAAGTTTTTATATACCGCAACTCTAAGGGTTAACATAATTGTACATAAAGCTAGAATTTCATCATATATTTCTTTGCGCCAGTGCGTTAACGAACACCTTTGAATTACTTCATCAGTGCTTATTTTAAATTTTCATTACCTTTACATTTAACTGCAAACGAAAATTGTATAATAAGTATCAAAACGCATCCTCTAAATTTGTATGTAACATTCGAAAGAGTCTATGAATGAAGAGTAGTCGCTTTTGTTAAAAAAAAAATACATGTCTTAACACAAAACTAAATTAATTTTGAAGCTGATGGAGGATTGGAACCATTTTGGCGAAAAGGGTTCTTATGCCAAATTTCTCCCATGTCGTAAATAGGACACATTAATTAATATGACAATAGAAATAAACAAAGTCGGCATCCCAACACATGTGAAAATGTAATTAAGCCCCCCAACTTGGCATGATTTTCAAAATTACCGAAATGGCGACTTTGTATCGAGTAGCGCATACACAATGCAATTCTCTGAGCAGGAGAAAGTCTAGAGTTGTCCCATCTATTGCCCATATTAAACCCCAAAATTCCCCCATTTAGCAATTTATCGCCAAATATATTCCTTTGCCGAGTCAACGTATTTCAATAACTTTTTCAATGTGAAATTGCAAGGAAAATTCATCGCCAAAAAAAGCGTCAATTTGGGCGTATAATGCGTCAGTTCCATTTTCTCTTGTATTTAATTGATAACTTTAATTACCGTTAAAAAAATTTATTGTTTTAATTTATGTCGTTTTCATTGGGTTGCTGGAAAAATTATGTCTTTATCATATGCAACATGAATATCAAAATTTATGATAGCTTAATTTAACAGAAAGAATAATTTACTATAGAAATTGTCAAATGTGTTTTTTTATGATTATTTTGCAAAATGTTGTGTATAATGCAAGTTACACAGCATTCTTTTCTAATTATTTAGCAATTTTTACAAAAGGTTGCTTCAATTTTTTAATTTTTATTCTTCTGTTTAGTACTCAGATTTTACTATCATAATTAAAGATCCATTTTTATTGCGAAATATTCATTTAAAATTTTATCTTTGGAAAGTGCTTATTAATAATTCTTAAAATTATTTTCGTCTTGTTAAATATTCCTCATTATATTTCCAAAATATTTTCTTTTACATAGGTGATATTACTATATTTTCATAGTGTTTTGTTCCTGATATTTTTTAAAAATATATAAAGATAATTTTTGGTCTGGATAATTTATTATTTCATATCAATGATTTTGCTTAGTCTTTAAAAATGTTTTAAAAGTTAGAAGGTTTGAAATATTTATTTCAAATGAATGTAACATTCTTTTATTTCAGATGATTCGCAACCTCTCGCGTGAGGGATTTTTATGTACATTGTGTTCTTCCAAAATAACTTTTCTTTCTTACATATAACTCTGTGGATGAAAGGGATGTTTCTTTATACCCCCGGGGTTCCCCGGAGTGCAGCCCTCGAGGGACCAAAGTAGCCGACCTCCAAGTGGTGTTCCTCGGGCAACGCTGTGCTTCAAACTGATCACAGCGGCTGAGGGGCTACGAAAATAATGCAAATACTAAGGATAAAAGTTTTGTTGCTTATTGTTAGTAATTGCTTATTATGAGCGATAAACCCCTATTGAGTGATAAGCCCACGGAATAGAACCACCCTTCTTCTGGCAAATTTTCGATTGCTGACCAAAACAGGTTGCCGAAATTCCAACCGCACACTATTTTTTTTCCCATACAAATTTCTGTTGCAAGGTTCATTAAAAGTATTCCAACCAAAGGCAGAAATATTCACAAGAAACGATATGACTTATTTTAAACCATATAAATCTTACAAAGGTAACTTTAAAAAAATTAGCAAAAATTACTTATTGTGTAGATTGGCAATTTTGGAGACTTTTTTGAAACTATAGCAGTATCTAATACAAGTTATTTACACCGTAAAATATTTACCGTATCGCGAAATTTGGCGAGCTCTCAATTCTTCCCTTTAAACAACTTTTTTATGAGAAATAAATAGATATTGGACATTTTGGTAGATAGATATTGGCGTTTTGAGCAGTTTAAATGCTTACTATACATAAGTATTATTGTAGCTGTTGGAATAATTAGCTTTTCCTAGCTAATTGAATCTCATTTCATATAATTTTGCAAAATGTTACCCTCCTCCTTATCTTATCAATTGTAATAATATTAGCTTTGATGATTTCACTGAAAGGTAGACAAACAAAAAGTGTTATTCCCATCTAAAGATTAGGAATTAAATTTCAGCACGTTTATAATGAAAAAAGGTTCAATATTTTTTTCAAATGCCATGATAATAGCATTGCTTATAGAATTACTGGTATAGATGCAATATATACCGTATCACAAAGTTCTTTCCTTTCTACCAAGTTTGACGAATTTTTCAGTTTCATGGTGATTCTGTATTTCGATGGGTCTATTGTAAAGAAATGTAGCATACCATGTTTCATCGACAAATTTAAAAAAAAAATGAAACGCACTCATATACGGTATCTGGTCCAAAAACTGTATTTTCCTATCACTTTGTGACATTGGGCTATTCGTGATTTCTCTTCACTAACCTTGGGGACTTTCAATTGAGATTGATTGCTTTCGCTAAACAACCTTTGCCCAACCAAAAATGAAACGTGATGAAGAACGTAATATGCAAAGCAGTTAGGAATGAAGTGAAGCGGTTAAATTAGTTAAGAAGTATATAAACTCCATCTGAAGGAGTAGAGTATCGGAAGGAGGATCAGAGAGGCGTTGTAGTGAGAGGAGGTGGAATCTAAATGCTATAGTATTGAAAGGCAGATTTATAGATTAGTGTTGAGTCCGAGTGTAAACCACTCGGATTGAGAATTGTTCTAGTGTTTTCAGCAGTTGTTCCAGATTCAGAGTTGCAGTTGGTAAGAAGTTGTTAGATTATTATTGGTGGGTTGAATTAAAGTGTTAATAAACTTAACCTGGAGAGCACTATTATTAATGTCATAGTAGATATATATTAATAAATGTTGAAAGCTGTTTTGGTGGTTCTGTAATTATTGGTGTCGTAGTGTTTAATATTAGATATTAGTAATGGCACAAGATAACGCCCGGGTCGACCGGGTGTTACAACTTTAGATGCTTTAGCTTCAACTATATATACAAATCGCTTTCTGAGAAAAATAAAATACTTATTTACAATAAAATGTTTCTTTAAATTTATGACATCGGATATTTTAGAAATATTTTTTTAGTTTGACAATAATTGAGAAAGCAGAAATGTAGAGAGAAGAAACGTGAGATATGTATACATCATTGAACATGCCAAATATTACTGCGCTTTGTTTATATTTAGAGCTATACATCTTTAAGAGACCTTTGTTGCCACATATGATATTAGAAAATATTTCTTATATATAGTACCACTTTACATAAACAATTCTTTATATTGCACCCAAATCACGCTTTATCACCGCCATAGTGGAAAAATTCTCAAAACTCTGTCTTTCAATGAAGCTTTCAGAAAAAATCCGTTTTGAAAAGGAATGATTGCTTATTCGTCCTTCGGCAAATCCAAGTCTTAGTGTTCATTGTAAGAAAATGCAGTATAGATTTGGGGAAAAAAGAGCTGAAAGCTATTGGGAGGGGAGGGGGCTTGAGAAATGATTTACAATAGAGCTCTTGACTAGAAAGTAATCGAGCTCAAATGGCGACAAAATCGCCCCTATCAGGCTCGACAAGACAAGAGAGGCGACATGTTGAAATGGTTATAACGGAAATGTACCTAATAATGAAATGCGGCTAATTGCTTAATGTAGCATTGGCTTTGACTAAGTAAAAGCAGTTGCATAAAAATATTCTAAGTTAGAAATACAGTATAGTAAGAATTTGAAATTTTATTGCACCTAATGATATGAAAAAGCAAACAAAGAATGTCCGTGAGAAAAATTTCATTAAAAACCTCTCCACTCATCATTCTAATAGATGATTCAATTGAAATTAATGTCAGTGTGTGTGTGTGTGTGTGTGTGTGTGTGTGTGTAACATATAAATTGCATGGACAATGAAAGTGTATGAAAAATTACTAAAATTCTTTTGAAAATACGAAATGAAATATTAATTATTAAATCTTAAAATATATATTTATTTGAAAAAAAAGGAAGAAAAATACAAAAGCTTAAAAACATGAATAATTTATATAGAAAAACAGCAAGGAATAATTGAAAAGGAAAAACATTTTTAAATGAACAAAAGAGAGGTGTGGAGCGCATTCCCTCTAATTTAAGGATAGGTAACAAAATTGTATTAACTATCAAACCTTCGTAATCAGCAATAGCTCGTATATAATTGTTAAATTTTAAGTTCATTTTAAAAATTTGGTGATCAGCCTTAACACGAGTATAACAAAAAAGTTTTAAATTATCTTGAAAATTTAAAGGCATTTAATTAGTCTAATATTTCTTTAAGATAACATCTAAATAACTTGTTTCATAAAAATTTATACCATTTTTAATCAGATTTAAGTAAGAATAATTAAAAGGAGTAATCCGGCTTAAATTTTACGTTGAGGTTACTTTGAAAAGTTATAAGTTCATCATCTATAACCAAAGTGAATTTACTGT
>BMAW01113454.1:75577-89412 GCA_019974015.1 Nephila pilipes
TGTATAATGTATAATACTAGAACACAAGATTAAAACCTGAAACAGAAGGGCATACTCAATTTATTGGAAAGTATTTAAGATAATGTGATTATGCTTGTGCATGGATGTGCCAATCAAGTTCAGGTTCCCCATGGCCAATGTGCTGGAGGACACAATCCTGGTGATGCACGACTATACTCATCTGAGGAATATAATGCATCAGGAGTGATGTTGTGTTTTGCTATCATTTCGATCTTATCGAAAAGGCCACGCTATATTAAAATACCGGCCTGTTGCTGAATCATCTATGGAATATTTTTATAAGAATTGTTGTATTGCTCACCCAGTAAGGTGAGGGAGGAGGTCCATCTTGCATAAAAAGTCTTTCATAAAGGCACTGTCTCTGCTGCAGTTGAGGAACAATGAATATTAGCAACATGTGCAGGTATTGCAATAGCAGGTAACATGTGCAGTTCCGAACATGTTGCAGATCCTGATGGCCGTAACTCCTGAATTAAAAAAATAAGGACCAAGAATGAAGCTTGCATTACAGCCCCCCCCATGAGTTTTGGATAGAGAAGGGGATTTTCTTGAATAGCATTTGGCGACTCCAAAGCCCATATTCTACAGTTCTGAGTATTGACTGTCCTATTCAAATGAAAGTGGACTTCAACTCCTTATAAAATCTTCCATGGGAAGGCATCATCCACATCCATTCGTGCTAATAACGTTAGAGAAAAATCCAATATCTACTGCGCATCACCTGGTGGTAATTGTTGATGAAGACTAATTTAATATGGATAAAATTGGATTACATTTCTCAGGATTTTTAAAACAGTACCATTTGGAATACTCAACTCTCGAGTAATTTCACGCGCACTAGGACTAACTTCCAGAATCCCTGATATCTCCACAAATGCTGTGGCAATTTCTTATTGTATGGGGAGAGGGGTACTGGTTTCCTCTCTCTTCCACAGTTTACAGTAAACAATCCAGTCTCCTCGAATTTTTTTACCATTCTTCTCACTGAACTCTTTGTCAAAAGAACTTTTCCTAAATGCAATCCTTTCACTCGCCTAAATTTACGTTAAGCTGCTTAGAATAGTTCTAAAATAAAAGCACCATTTCGCAAACTAAGAAGCATCTCGTACCACGTTACTGGCAGAAATTACCACTTCTTTATTTCCTGCTGATTACAACGGCGTTTGCACTGGCAGCGCCATCTGTCAGCAATTGTTTCAACTATTTTAATATTATTCCATTCTTCTTCCCCCTTCTTGAATAGTAAGTGCACCTATTTGGTTTCATTCGGGTTATTCTTTCCAGCTACAGACTACAGACAACTCCAGATAGTTTTGTAATCGCCCGGTATATATTATATACCGGACGATTACAAAACTATCCGGAGCTGTCCGGAGTTTTGGTCATATATATATATGATCAACACATAAAAATTATTAGCAAATTAAATAGAATCGTAAATTTATACATTAATGTCTAATAACTACATAAGAAATCAGTAAAAAAAAGTATAAGTAAAATTAATTCATATAAAATTCTTATAATTAATTAAACTTACAAAAATTAAAACTAAATTTAAAACAAAAACAAAAATCTATTTTAAGCAACTGAAATACCTATGAAGCTCATACATACATATTCACCTTTTATACATAATGATGAACCTATATATATGAACCTTGTTATGTATAAAAGGTGAAAATGTGTGTATGAGATTCATAGATTTTGAGCCACTGTCTGCTGAAATAGACAATGTTTCAGATAATGCCTTGTTATATAAATTGTCACATTATACCTAAAGTGGACTTTGTGAGCCGGATTAATTTAATATTCCCTCTCTTCTACTATACCACCGCATCATTTCAAACAATTAAAATTCACATTCTTTATTATGTCGCCATTATTCTATTTGAATTTGTTGCAATATCAAAACTCAGGCATGAATAATAAATTTTGGTGGATAAAAATGAATAATAAATTTTGGTCATTAATTATTTTGATTAATAACTAATGATTGATAGAATTTGAATTAAAGAATTCAAATTGTGCACATAATTTGATATTTCTCCTTACAAATCACTCAAACACAAGAATAACATTCTAAGAGTCAAATTAGTATCTACTCGTATACAGAAATTTGAAACCATTCTTCTTTTCAACCTGAATCGATTCTAAAATTCAATTTATTTGTGTGACAAACATTTTAATATATGTGCGTAATGTGCGTAATCTAAGAACATTTTTGTATCAATTTTTGTTAATAATTATTTAATAATCATCATTGTCTATAAACAAAAATTATTAATAATTATATAATAATCATCATTATGTATGAACAAAATTTATTTATCATTTTTTTCCTTCGATATGGATTAATTTAAATGTATTAATAATTTTTATTAATCACAAAATCTATTAATTATTAGTTATTAATCGAAATCGTTAATAATCAAAATTCATTAATCTTTTTTATCCGCCAAAATTTATTATTTATGGCTGAGTTTTAATATGGCAATAAATTCAATAGTTTCTTTATACTCTCACTACCATTTTCATCTTCGAATTAAAATGTTGATTATATTTAATAAAACTTTCATTTATTTCGACTTACATTCAAGGGAATATTATGGTTAATTCGTAATCATGTTTAAGATTAATCTTAGAAATATCTTAGAAATACATATTATCTGTTTCTTACTGTTCACACTTTCTTAACACTCTCTTCCACAATATCGACAGCAAATTTATTTAGATGTTATGAAACTTCACACGTGTAGAAATTACATCAAGATACAAATAGCCAGACTATTCTTCTTAAAATCAGTTTTAAGCCCACAAAGGTTTTAGACAAAAAAAAAAGTCGAAAATCAGAAAAAAATTCAGGCATTAAATAAACTTTAGAGCCATACAAAGTAAATTAAAGAATTCACAAAAATATTCTTAGTACCAATTCAAAATAACAACAACTAATCTAAACTTGGCTCAAATATCCATCTTTTTCGTTAACAAAAAGTTTTTCGTCAACAAATTTTTTTAATTCGTTCATCAAAGTTTCCATACTCACAGTGTCATTTAATTTGAGTGAAAATTATTATAAAAATAATATTATCAATATAAGATCCTATAAACCTGTATTGTATAGTGTATCCTCAATTCCACGATAGGTCTGAATCAATTTAAACACAAAGCAATCTCGAGTAAATCAAACTAGTCATCCTTTCAAATGTTCCAGATTTATTGAATCGGAATCGTTGTTGGACATCTCAAATGCATTTACTTCAAACGAATTTAGTTTGCGACAATCTTATTTCTTTCAACTTTTCTCAAGTACAATAGAAAAGAGAGAGGATTCTCTTTCATGCAATTATATTAAAAGGGAAATTTATATATATATTCTCTAATTGTTCTAATATTATTTGGATTACAGAATACTAGAAAAGTAGAAGGTTTCTACAAAAAATTAAATACTCCTTAACTAAGAGACAGTAATTAATTGATTCGATAGTTACGCAAAGATAAAAATTTTGACGAAAGGACATTGTTCTAATTAACCAATCGTAGATGCTTCTGAATGATACTTATCTACTGTTTGATCTCGTTATAAGTATTTAAATATTTTGCCGTGTATAGGGTAACAAACGAGAGGAATTTTTACTCAAGAAAGAAAGAGAAATATCATAATTAGGCTAGTAATTAATATATTCACTACCAATGTTAGAAAGTAAACTTCATCATTAGAATCAATCATGTTTTTAAAGAATTTTCATTACTTTTTTAATAGAAAAACTGTTTCTCATAAGATTGAAATAAAGTTTTCATGTTGCCTTCTCTTAGAAAGTTTCCAGTTACGAAAAAAAAATTACTCTTTGAATTTGTATTAATTTAGCCGGTTCGATATTGCGTGAACAGTGTATTGACTTACAATCTGTTAAGTATTGGGGTAAAATTTAAAAATGAATGAAATGCTCTACTTTTTTATTATATGTGTATTGTAAAATGTTTAGTAACGTTAAGAAATGAAGCATTTGATTTAAATGTATGTAATATTTTTTAAAAAATATATTAATTTAAATCTTTAGTTTATATACTCCTAATTTAATATCTCTAAGTATTAAAGTTAAAGCGTAATCTCGTTATTAAGCTAAACATATTTATAAACATATTTATTAACAAAAAAAATCGAAGAATGTAATACTGTATCCAGAAATTTACCCAGAAAAAAAATTATGAATTTTCTTTCAAAAACATTTTTATAAATACATGTTCATCTTAAATCTGTCTGTAAAATGGATTTAAGATTCTTTTCATGAGAATGGGATGCTTAAGTATGTTATTTTCACAGAATCATTTTCTTCCCTCTTTCTTTTACGTAATATGGCTTGTATTGAAAAGCTTGAGGTAGAAATTCGCTTTATTTTGCAGACTCTTGAAAATGTTGCTGAGATTCATTTTTCTTACATTCGGGACCATAGTTGTAATCTCTGCAAAGAAAGAGCTGACCAGATGGCTGATAAGCGATGCTCCGTGATATCAATTTAATGATGTCTGACCCGACATTTCATTGAAAGCAAGTTCGCTGAAGAAAAAACAGCTTTGAAATGGAATGCTAAATTTCTTTCATCTAAGGCACTGTGGACAAAAAGAGTTTTCTCGACAATTTTTCAGCTCTTAAAGAGTTAGAACTTTTCAACTGACATGAGTTCAATTTTTAACTGGCCAAATAAACTTTATTTGTTTCGATTTAATTTAATGATCAGTGGATTTCAGTGGTAAGTAATGATCAGTGGATGCTGAAGTAGACGTAGAATGCACATTCCTTTACACTGTAGATTATATGCGAGTGCCTGAACTACATTTAAGCAGATATGGAACATCTTTCCATTTGTTGGCTTCTTGTAGCTTTTAAAGTCGTTAAGAGGATTGAAAGTCTTTCTGTCTTCCATAATTTTGACTTTTATTAAAAAAAAATTCCTGTTTGTGATTTTATTTATTTTTGTAAGTATCACTTTATACTTCGTGAAACTAGAAAAGTCTTGTTTCTTTTAAAATTAAAAATATAATTATATATGCAATTTTCTTAAATATAAATCCACAATAGTTCTGAAAATATTCATAAGTAATTAAAAGGTTTCTGAAATTTTAAAATCATAAACTTATTTAATTACATCGTATTCAAATGAATATAAAAAATTATGATCCTGTGGGACAATTGATTACTTTGACTGATAGAATATACCCAAATATTGAATATGCCCCATTAGATAGCTTATCGTGGTTGAAAGAAAGAGCAATTCTGATTCCAACAAAGGAATCAGAAGATAAAATTAACGAATTTATGCTACAGAAACTAAAAACTGGACAGATAAAGTATGAGTCCATAGATACAGTCATTGAGTTAGAAGATACTGTTCATTATCCTGTGGAGTTTCTGCACACACTCAATCCACCAGGCATACCGCCTCATATTCTTTATCTGAAGATTGGTACGCTAATAATGTTGTCGCATAATTTAAATCCTCCTAAATTATGTAACGGCACCAGACTCAAAGTGAAAACTCTAAGGAAAAACGTTATAGAAGCGGCTATTTTTACAGGAAAGTATGAAGATGAAAATGCATTCAATACAAGAATACCACTAATTCCATCAGATTATCATTTTTAATTTAAGCGTTTGCAGTTTCCAGTTAGAGTTTCCTTTGCGATGACTATCAATAAAGTACAAGGGCAGAGTTTAAAATTGGCTGGAGTAGTTTTACAAAGTGACTGTTTTTCCCATAGTCAATTTTATGTGCATGTTCAAGAGTTAGTTCACGTGAAAATCTAATCATCCTTCAACCAGAAAAACGAACGAAGAATGTTGTCTACAAAGAAGTTTTGGAAATGTAGGCATATTACTTCATATTTTTCTTATATTTAACTATTTCTAAAATTACAATAAGATAAAATAATAATGAGTGTAATATTTAAGATAAATAAATTGATGTAATAAAAAATGTAAAAATGTAGTTGTCATTCTCAAAAATTGCCATGCATAAAAAATAAAGACAATAGAAATTGATTTAATAGGATTAAAAAATTAAAAAAATATATAAAAGTGTATTTTTATTTTTATGTTGGCAATTCTTACATGGTTTAGGCCTACTAGGGCCCCGCCATGTTAAAAAATGGGAACGCATCGCTCTACAAGAGTGCGATGGGTGATGCGGAATCATATACAATGACAGATTTACAGACTGACTTATCCATTCATTGATAAACTTTTAACAATTAAATACTTTTCTCGTATATTTGAAATTCGAGGATAACCAATATTACAGACAATCAATTTCTTAAAATTTTAAGTTCAGATTATCATTATCGTTTAAAAATTGAAAAATTCTTGATATTTTACATATAGGTTCCAAAATATAATATTATCGTCTGCCCAGCGAAGCGGGAAGATATCAGCTAGTTTTCTAATAAAATGAAATAATTACATTAGAAACATATTTCTGACTATTAAGGCTCGCAACTCGAAAGGTAATTATTACTCTCAAGATGCTTATTATTTAAGTTAAAGTAGAATTTTCTTACGTATCATAGCCTAATTATTTGGTACTTTGTCTACATAAGTAATAATAAGTCAGTCATGGAGATTAATAATGGCAGTTTTTAAAACTCTTATCCTCATTATTATTAATATCTAATTATCTAAAGACCAATTTCTAGTATCCTCATTAATTAACTTTAAACTGTTTAAAAATATCTAATGGAAGACCATAGTTAATTGCTAATTTAGTTATTAAATTATCAACAACTAAACTAATTTATTTCTTAACATGTTAAGTCTGCATATATAAATAAAACTAACTATAAATTACCTATTTATAGCATTCATAAGAAAATTAAACCAATAATCTTAATTATTAACCAAATATTATTAATAATAATTAGATTCAATTATTATAAGAGTCATTTTAAAAATAAGCTATTACTAACTTTAAAAGAAGTACAGGAAAAAAACCAAGCAAATCGAAAAAAAGGTTGCTGCACACACACACATTATATATATATACATGTATATATATATACATGTGTGTGTGTGTGTGTAACATCCCCTTTTTCGATTTGCTTGCTTTTTTTATTACTTCTTTTTAAGTAATAGCTTATTTTTATGACTATAGTAATAATTAAATCTAATTTTTATTAATAATATTTTTTTAATAATAAAAGTCAAACGCTTTTCGAATATGATCACACACATGCTGTATATATATATTTCAAAAGCGTTCTATCAACAGTTTACTTTTCTTAAAATTAATACCAAAAACCAATTTTCATCTAAAGTACATCTTATTTGAAAACATGCAAGACAATTTATCATAAGATGTTTTTTTTTTTTTCGTAGCGTTAAGTGAAGTGTTGATATCATACGATAGACTAGTTTTTCTAAAAAATTTCTTATGTGTAGATAGATACCCGAGAATAAGTTGTCCGTATGAACCAGAAATTTCAAAATCAACTGTTTATGCAAATAATTATGCTGGAAACTGGTAAACTTTTGAGAACACGTTATTTCAAAAGTTATTCTTTAATTGATCATAAATTAAAGAGTTGGGAGAAATATCGCTTATATTTTGCATGTATTTAGTAATAAGTTTTACTTTGTATTTCTGTGAAATTAACGCTTCGTTTAAATTTTTTTTCACTTTAGATTATGATTCGATCATTAAATTTTAAATTTTCGGGATTTATTTATAATTTCATATTATCTTCGAAATGATATTGATTGATTGTTTAGTTTAAGAGGAATTAGGAGTAGCAAAGACCATTAACCTTTGTAATAATATTCCAAATAATGTCCATATTTATGACTTAAATACTACTATTCCAAGTAAAAGTTTTCTTATTTAATATTCCCATTTAATGATTTTCGAATTTTAATAAAGAAGATGTCTAATACAAATATTTATTAAATGTTGCTGTTAGCTTTTAAATTTTTCATTAAAGCTTTTTTATAAGAAGTAAATGAATGAGTAAACACTTTCAGGAATGATTTTGCTATATTAGTTTTTTTTACCAAATTATATCTGTACTTTATAATATATTAATTTTTCGTCGAAAGCGATCCAGATGTTACTCCATATTCCCCTTCCCTTATCTCAAAAGTTCTTAACCTCTAAGTCATATTTAGTTTTCTTAAATTATCTCTTTCGGCAGTGGCGTAAACTTACACCTTTCATTATTCAGGATATTAATTATTAATATTATATCCAAGCATTGTTCGAGACTATACAGGTAAAGTTAATAAATTTATAAAATATAAATATCAATAAAAGTATAAGAATAAAATTTCAGAGTTTACTCCCAAGTAATGAATCGAAACTAAGGAATAGGTGTTCAACTAAAAAATAAATAAGGTGTCAACCAAGAAATAATAAGAAATTTGTTAGAGGAATTCTGTTTTCTCCACTTATAAGCAATTAATTCCTGCAATAGTATAATAATTGATAATATAACTTAAAGGCGAAAAAGAAATAATTTTCTTTTTAACAATGCTTTATCTACTCCATCTTATTTTTTTTTAAATGTATAACTTTAATAATATTTACTTTGACTAAAGATTTAACCTAAGAATTAACGTTTTCTTCTTGAACGACACATATGAGTAAGAAATATTACTCTCACTTAATACATATGAAAAAAAAGTATACCTTTAATGATAATACGAGTATAAGAATAACAAATATAATTCAAAATTGATGTAAAATTCCTTAAAAAAATCAAAAATAAATTTACTTTTTAGTAATTTAGAAATAAAAATATATTCACACAAATTAAACAATAATATTTTTTCGTTTTGTATAAAAAAATGAATTAAGTATCCCATTTCAACACACTATTTATATTTAACTTCTAAAAACATAAATGCCTAATTTTCATATTGGTGTATTAGAGATTCCATAAAAAAATATCTGGTCTGTCTGCAAAAAAACAATTAATCATTTTGAATTGCGTCATTCGAAAGCAGGTGATAATAATTATTAAACCATTATATCACTTTTTATTGATTGCATATGACGTCACTAATGGATTTCAAGGCTTAGTTTTTGTTCTCTGCATACAATAAATATAATTAAAAATGTACTTTCATGAGATACGAGTTAAGAGCAGTACCATTTACCTTAAAATTTTCATATTGAATTTAAACTTTATATATAACCAATGCTTTAGTTAATATTCAGATTGCTTAGAAATGTGAAAAGAATTTTCAGCATTCGGTTCGATGATGCATAAGTGATAATATCCGTTAGGAACGGACGTTTTGTAGAGTTTTTTGAGGAAATTGTCCTGGAGGCAATCTGCAAATAAAGGGTTCATTATTGTTATTGTGACTATTACTTATTTTTTAAACAATAATCCTATTTGGATATAATTTCTTACATCTTCAATTTATTGGAACACTTCGAAATTCCATCAAAAAATACCCAGTTATAATTTTTGAAACTCGTAAATATATGAGAAAATATACACATCGATTACATATTTCATTAGTAGAATTCAATTAGTAAAACTTTTTTTATATTCTCAATATAATCATAATTGGAATCGATAACACTAAAAATTACTTCTGAAAATATAATTTAGGATTTTTATTCAATGTACGCGTTTAAAAAATTAAAATATGAGCTTGAAGTAATGTATTAACACACACGCAAATCGATATATATTTTAAAGAAGTGATAAAAAAAAATTCAAAATAAAATAATAATTGGATTTACTTCAACGAAAAATATGTATTGTAAATTAAATAGATCAAAAAAAAACCCGGCAAGATGTAAATAGAATGTTTACACATTGCTATTTATTGGCCTATTCGATGGCAACGAATAAACATTCTGTTGACACGTTGCTATTGAATAGAAAAGAATTTTTATTTAAAGTACCCTGCTCTTATTTCATACAAAATGCGAAATAAGTATGAAATTTCAAGATGACTCCAGTAGTTTAAATTAAACCCAATCAGTTTATTTACAAGCAAAACACCTCCTAGTCATGAAAATCGTGTTTCGTTCATTTGTTTACTTTTTTAATTCATTACTTTAAGTTGCATTCTTTTTTCTTTTTTAAATAATGGTTGCTTTTAAACAATAATAATGTTGTTGTGAGAGCATAAAATAATGTAAATAATGCCAGGTCTTTTTGCTCTATTTAATGTCTTGAGTGCAAAGTTACAAATAAGTAATAAATAAAATCTCAAGCATACACACTGAAATTAAAAAATAAAAAATTTTAAGTTTCAAATGCAAATACTCATTTGTTACATTTTCACATGAATGTTCAACTACTTTGAAAATGCTTAAAATATTATTAGAAGTATTGAATCAAGTTAATTGAATTAAAATAGTTTTGAGAAGTTATCTGATCTGCTGACATTTTAAATAAATTAGACCATTTTAGAACAGAGAATTTCTTACACAGTATATTTATGATGCATTAACTTTTTAAACCTATTCAAGGACTTGGTTTAATTTAACACAGTTTAATAATTTTTCTCCATTTTCTCAAATTGAAACTCTTAACATAAACTTCTTTTAACCAAGAAAGATGGCAAAACTCATTTAAACTACCAACTCATATAATTTCAACTTCTTTTTTTAACAATTAAGACAGCTTACTCAAAGTGAAATCGTGATCAAGAGCTCTTTGAGAAAATTTAATTTTAAAAGATCAATGTTCTGCACATTTTTCTTTGTGAAAAAAATCCGAACAAAAAAGTGCATTTCTTTTAAATGAGGAATTGATCTTTTGACTTCATTTTTTTTTTTATTATTATTATCTTAGAAAACTTCTGCTGAGAAGGTAAAACCAGTTTACTAAGAAATTAATTTTGTGATGTTTGTCTTTAAAGAGAGCTTGAATTTCGTCAAGCAAGATTTCAGGTACCTTTATGTAATAAGACCTCTTTTTTCGTAGAATTTTTACTCATCAGCAGGAATGTTTCTTTAAAAATACTGTTATTACAGGATATCCTCAAATGATTACAGTTGTCATGTATATTTTTAAAAAGGCTTTTTAAAGAAATTAAGATTTAATTTATTATGAGTAAACACAAATACTCTAACCCTAAAATGTCTTGAAGAGGATTCTTAAGTGCACAATTAGCTGATAAATGACTTACGAATATCGGCATCAGCGGAAACATTACTTTCCGGTCCCCCTAATATATATATATATATATATATATAACTATATAATATCCACCTTATTTCTGTTATACCAGAGAAAAATATTGATTAAAATGCAAAATTTGATACAATAAATGGGAAGGAATAAGTATTTACTTAATTTTTAGAAGAAATTTTTCAGACTGAAATAGGAATAATAGATAAGGCAGTCTAAATATTCACAACTCACTTAACGGACTTTTATTCAGAAATTATCGAAATCTTAAAAATCAGTAAACTTTACTCAAGAATTATTTACTTAATATATGTAAAAACTATTGCTTTCAGGATTTATTGTTTAGTTATATAAAATTAAAATAATTCAGATCACAAAATCATTTTCAAATTCCACTCTTTTTCTGATTAAAAATAACGCTTAATAAATTGAATTATTATATATAACTGTTTTCATTCACAAAGTGTTTACAATAATATCATGCCATCCCGGCCCTTAAAACACACACACAGTAGTACTGAAAGTAATCTTTTGATATTCATGAGATCACGATTCAACTCTTAGAATTTATTCAGGTAACGCGACATGACTCAGAAATCGAATGAAACTATACGACAACATGAGCTTAATCTATAAATATTGTTGTGGTATATTCAAATTCATAATTTGAATTCCACCTTTAAAAATCAAAGACAGTGACCAAAGTTTTACTATTCATTCGAATGAATAATTCAATCAAATTAAAAAAGATTTCCTTTGGTAATATTGATTATTCTTGCAGAATCGTTTAGTTTCAATTTTTAACAATCTCGAGGATATTATTGCATCAAACTTATTAAACATTATACACATTAAAAAAAGAAGAAGAAAAATAAATAATACATTTTTTAAATTAAATTAGGATTTTCTGTATTGTCTTACAGTCATGGTGAGCTTAAAACTTTAGTGCTTATGCGAACATAGAAGCAGTGGCATTTAATAATTTGAAATTTGAATTCCCCTTTTACAACCAACGTCATAACTGGATAATTGAATTACTCCGTTTGAAATGAATTATTCAACAGGTAATTTTCAGCATGCCTTCCGCAATATTCATCTTTCTATGAGAAAATATTTAATGCTTAAAAATTTCCCACGAATATTTAGAAAATCATTAAATCATTGTGTTATGGAAATTGCATAAGACTTTCGTAAAGGGGAAAAAAGGTAAATTTGGTACTATTACATGATGATATTTATTAATTAAATTAGAGTTTTCTGTGATAATTCTGGTATAAAGGAAATATATTTATAGAGTAAAGTTCAAGCTATTGATATAAAACATTTGTAGGAAACTCACTACATTTCTACATTTTTAAATTAATTAGTTAATGCTGTAACATAATCAAAAATATTTGAGATAAGAACTTAAAATGAATTATTTTCAAAATCTTGTACTGTCAATTGAGCCACATTAAATCAGTATTTGTATTTAGATATAAATGTTTGTTTGTTTTTAAAGTTAAAAAAGAGTCAAAAGACAAAAATTTTCTAAGACCATTTCGTAATAAGATTTTTATAATATACATCTGTATATGAGTTTGGAAATAATTATTTTTTTATTCACAACGTTTTGGTTGTGATTTTTTAAAATCAGAATTATTTTTTATTTTTGTGTTAAAAGTTTTTCTATTACTCTTTGTAAAAAAAAACTGTGAATCCTACTTTTTCCGTTCTGAAGTTTTTCCTGAAACTTTATAGAATAAATGAAAGAAAAATCCCACTTTTTGCTGATAAATCGTTGTAGGTTTAAAACCGCAACCACTTTTATTTTGTCATTTCCAGGCGAAAAAGAGTATATATCAAAGTATTCGTGATTTTTTAAAAAGATATCTTAATTCTGTTAAAGAAAAAATTTGGGGGAAAAAGAAGATGGAATTCCCTTATAGCCAAGAAGTACTCTGATAAATTATATAATCTACTTGGACATCAACATTTTTAAGAAACTTGAAAAGATGTGAATAAATAGCAAAAATTACACCGATATAGAAGCTTTTTTTTTATGTAGTTATAAAAAAACAATTAAGAAGAAAGAGTGAATTAAAAAAGAAAAAAAAAATTCATATTGCATACTTAAACCTGAAATTATGCATGTTGCAATCAATGATTATTCTACATAACACAACATCTATAATTTTCTGATAAATGTATAACACGCTCAGCAAAAATTAACCACATCCTGTTTCTCTTTTAAAAATTAGCTTAATGCTTCAAATTATCATTTTAAGTATTGACAAATAATATTTTAAATACAAAATAATTACAATTAATTAAAAATTATAAGTTTTAAGAACTTAAAAATTCCGAGTTCCTTAAAATGTTATATTTATTTATATATTTGCTTTCAAATTCTTTATACCAGCGTATTTGCTTCATCAAAAGTATATAAAAAATATACTTTTTATAAGGTTATATTAAAATATACTTTTTATAAGGTTATATTAAAATATACTTTTTATAAGGTTATATTAAAATATACTTTTTATAAGGTTATATTAAAATATACTTTATTTAAAATATTTATATAAATTAAATTATATTTTATAAAACAATTTATATAAATTAAATTATAATTTATTGAACAATTTATATAATTTAAATAAATATTAAAATATGTATTTAAAATATACTTT